>JABSTQ010005818.1:0-49290 GCA_013358835.2 Ixodes persulcatus
GGGAGCTCAAACACGTGAAATAGAAACTTTTCCCATCGCCGTGCGCTTCTACGACGTGAATGGTGCCGGAATAACGACGCTCTCATCGACTTCTGTGAGCAGGCAGACGAGACTTCGCGGCCATCTGCGAACTCTTGGAAACAAGTTTGGAAAAGGTGGGTCTTCTCTTCCTTTAGAGCGAGCTGTAGCGTATAGCGCGGATAACGCTTCTGTGAATTATGGGAAACACAACTCCGTTTTCCAGAAGATGCAGAAAGATCAGCCGCACTTGTTGAAGGCCAATTGTAATTGCCATGTGGTGCACAACGCTGCCAAGCACGCAGTGAAGTCTTTAAGTTTGATGTGGAAACCCTTGTACTAAAGGTCTTCAAAGAGTTTTCTTCTAGTTCGAAACGTGTAGAGGAATTGAAACGTTTTTTGACTTCTGTGATCAGGAATATAGCAAAGTGCTGGGTAATATTTCTGTCCGTTGGTTAAGCTTGTTTACGGCCTTAGACAGACTGATTAAAAACTGGCTCCCATCAAGTCCTACTTTCTGAGTCAAGGCGAGGAGGAGTGCGAAAAATAATCTGGATATTTATAGGCAACCAAGCCGATGGACTTTCGGAGTGTATCACGCTTCCGGAGTGCTATCTGCACTTTATGCACTCATTCCTTGCGATGTTTTTCATTCAACGATCCTCACCCTCGAAAAGAGTCATCTTGAGCCGACAGAACTTTATGCTGTAATGACTAAGCTCTGGAAGCAGCCGATTAACCGGAAGGATGATATGTCTTCGGTGTCAAGGCTAATGAGGGACTTGAAACCCTTCCGGGCGGACAGGCTGCAACGCTGGACTTCGTGAATGTTTATGACAGGGCCCTTGCGTACCTTGGAAAGTGGTTTGACTTCAAGAATTCCCCATTTAAGAGGCTCGCCGAATTGGATCTGCGCAAAGGTGCACCCAGCATGTCAGTCGTAATAAATACGGGGGAGCTTTTTGGCATTAACTTTGAAGAGGAAGGCGATGAATTGTACTCAGAGCTTTGTCTTTTGAGGGATACTCTCCCTGGACTTCTAGGACATGACGAGAAATCGAGCTCGATCTGGCTCGATTTCTTGAAAGAGGTCAGGTGCCCCCACTTGCAGAACCTAATGGAGCCTGTTTTCTCCATTCCCTGCAGCAACCCGTTTGTGGAACGCGTCTTTAGCGTGATGGGAAACTTGTGGACGGATGAGAGAAATCAGCTAAGCGTCCCAATGGTTAAAGCGGAGCTCTGTGTGCGGTATAATTTGGTGTACAGCTGTGAAGACTTTCTAAAGATGGCGAGAGAAAACAAGCAGCACATCCGAGCAGCTAAGTAGAATTCGAAATATACGTTCAAGTTCCGCAAATAGAAAAGGGCGGGCATATAAAATGTTACCTTTTTTTGTTTTTCTGCGTTGTTTTGTGTATTGCATATTATTGCGCGTGTATGTATATATGATAATATCCGATACATTGTGGCATATGCACTGTATACTTTTTAACGGACGTAATATGCCACTGGTTTGGTGGATTTAGTCGCGTAGAGCATTTTATGGACGAAGCTTATCGATTAAAAGGTGGCGATTAATCGAGGTTAAAATATTTAATCGACGCCCAGCCCTAGTTACGACATGACAGAAAGCTTTCAGGCCGCTTCGACATGATCACCTTTTAACAAGATCAAGTCGGTCGTCGATCGTTACCAATCGTTACGGAGGCAGTCATGGATGACGGCAGTTCTTACTGGATTTTACTTTGCACCGTAGCGTCGGCCGGTCATCATCGTGTGTCGGGGTAAAGGGACACTGACACCCCCCAAAACTTTTGTTTTATTTTTTTGCCAGGCGATTCATTATGGTGTCAGAAGACTACCCAATCAATATTATGCGACAGCGTGACATATATTTTTAATAAAGTAAAAAACGCAACGGCTCAAAACCGAAACCGAAACTGGACTGGAGAAGAAAAAGAAATATAGAAGGGGAGAGAGTTGGCGGAAGTCTCGTGGCTGTGCAACTTTTTGTTTCTTCAATCAACGTTTTGCGGCTTTTTAGAGCCACAAAAGTGAGTATCATATCTCTTTCCTATTTTTTAATATTGAGTGTGTGCCTTCGATGACCACGACTTTGATTATATTTGGTGTTTGGTGGTTGTGTCTAAACTATACTACGTTTCAGCTTCCGTCCGAGCGCAGCCAAAGGCTGAGGGACGGTTCGCAACTTCGAGAAGGGCATTCCTGCGCACCACGAAGTAGTCCGCAAGAGTAAATCTTTTTGAAATAACTGTTTAGTGCGTAAACATTGCACAATATTCCAGATGTGTACTGCTGAGAATGATTTGCCACTAAAGGAATTAAATATTTGAAGTTTATGTTTTATTAACATAAGTAAATGCATGTGGTTTGGTGAAAAACACGTACCTCCGCTGGCAACACGGCTGCTGCGCTCGGTTTTTCTGTGTGATTTCGTTCCCGTAATGGCCGAATCACGTGCTTTGCTGGTTTCATCTAGGGGTGTCGCGAACTTTTGTCGAACCGGATTTTTTGGTCGAATTTTCGGGGTTCGACTGGGTCGAACCGGTTCGACGAACCTTCGAACTGTTCACCAGATTCGACCGGTTCGACTTTGTGGACAGTGCGACCAGACCTTGATACAAGCTTGTCTAGGTTTGGAGAATTTGTTTTTTATGCAAAGGGTTATTTTAGTTTTGCGAACAGCTGCAATTAAAAGAAACTAATTTTACTTACTGAAGAAGTTAATAACTTAATGTTTTGCACTGTATTAGCTAAAATAACCAATCAGTGCTGCACTTAATTCATTCCTTAGCCATCACCATCCAATCCGAAGCCAACTGGCCAGCCTGTCACGCATGCGCACACGGGTCGAACCTCAATACAAGGTTCGTCGACCTTTCCCCTAAAATTTCAAAAAAGTCGAACCTCGTCGAACTCGACCTCGGCCGGTTCGCGACACCCCTAGTTTCCTCACCGAGTCGCTTCAAAACGTCATTTCACAAAGGCGCGTTTAGGCGTCAGACCAAACGCGCCTTTGCAAACTTTGGTACTTTGTACTTTGTGATGCGAGAGGTCGTGATGAATGTCGACTTTCAAATTCGGCAGGAGACTCCGGCCGCGTCGTATACCGCGAATGCGTTGTAGCACGAAAAGCGTCCGGGCCACTACACTTCACTGATACGCGGCGAAATCAGGGCACCTCTTTACCTGCCGATCACATTGAACGCCGAGAAGCTGGTTGAAAGGACTGCGCCTCGAGCCCTGGTATATCCAGACAATACAAGGAAACATTGCTCCTGTGCATTAATTGCGTCTTAATCACGGCCGGGTCATCGGGTACCTTGCAATGTGTACTTAGTACTTACATCTCGAAACTATGCCGAACAGGTGGAAAGCTCGGACACAGACGCCAGCGGCCAGCCTACGTACTGACATCCCCTGTGACTAAACTTCAGAGCGTGAAAGGGCACTTTTTAAACCTGTAGCAGACGATACCGTTGATACACCCGTAGCAGACGAAATACTCGGCGAGCGCTGGCGGCGCGGACGACCAGCGGCGCAGCGGAGTGATACAAAAGTGCAGGCGAGATCGCGTGACCTATTGCCGCCGTGTGATCGGCTCCGGCCACACGTAGCTTTGGCTGCGCTCGGACGGAAGCTGAAACGAAGTATAGGGATAATTAAACTTGAGGAAGAAAACGAGAAGGGACGGGATGTCGCGAACCTGCCCAAGTTCGAGTTCGACCAATTTCGACTTTTTCGAACTTTCAACGTGATGTTCGACATAGGTTCGACTTAAACTCAACTTCTGTACGCGTGCGCAAAAATAAAAAAAATAAAAAAAAGTTGACACTACCTGACGCAGGGAAAGCGCAATATTTGTTGAGTGTATTGGCATTGCTGGTAATAACGAAATAATTAAAAGCACATATTTTCGCTTTTATATGGTGTAAACATTGGTAACCATTTTATAAAATATAAAATGAACTACTTTCTAAATTATTTGTTCCCCAAAATTCAAAATATGTGTGTAGAAGCCGGGCAACACTGTACATAAATCGAACTTCTTCGAACTTCATTGAATTTTCGAAGGTTGTTCGACGTCAAAATCGAGGTTCGACAAATGTTCGCGACACCCCTAGTCTAAACTAGGGGTGTCGCGAACTTTTGTCGAACCAGATTTTAGGTCGAACTTTCGGGGTTCGACTGGGTCGAACCGGTTCGACGAACCTTCTAACTTTTCACCAGATTCGACCGGTTCGACTTTGTGGACAGTGTGGCCAGACCTTGATACAAGCATGTGACGTTTGGAAAATTCATTTTTATGCAAAGGGTTATTTTATTTTATAAACAGTTGCAATTAAAAGAAACCAATTCTAATCACTGAAGAAGTTAATAACTTAATTTTTTTGTACTGTATTAACTGAAATAACCAATCAGCGCTGCCCTTAATTCATCCCTTAGCCATCACCATCCAATCCGAAGCCAACTGGCCAGTCTGTCGCGCATGCGCACACGAGTCGAACCTCAATACAAGGTTCGTCGAATTTTACACTAAAAGGTCGAAAAAGTCGAACCTGGTCGAACTCGAACCTCGGGCGGTTCGCGACACCCCTAGTCTAAACCCTAGAAAACTGCACGTGACCATGGAGAAGAGAGTGAGCGCGACTCAAACCGGCCGATTCGCTTCTCGATTGCCGTTTTTCGGGCGGAAAGAAAACGAATTTCGAGCCGCGAATTGTGTTCTGAGTAGTCGGGCTCTCATATGTCATGTACAAATAAAAACTTTAGCGAGCATAAATACTCTGTTAGTGTACCTCAACGTTACTAGAACCCTCAGTTGGGAAACTCACCGTTGAAACCTGGGCCGCTGGCGTCCACCGAGACCAAGCTAAATACGACAACAGCGCCACTCTGTATCATTTGTCTTAACTGTGGTCACTTCGAGCTTTTAGAAAGCATGTTTTGCGTAAAAACCAACGGAAAAAAACTCTTTTTGTAGTAACTTTTATTAGAGTTTAGTACAAAATGATTGGCGCGTGTCGTTTTCTAAAATATTTAGTTGGCAAGTGTTACAGTACAATTAATATTGTTTTTATACAACCGTGCCTTAGCGGTGATTTCAGGTAGCGCGTCCCGAGCTAGGCGCATATTAACCTCAGTAGTATTTCGCGGCGCGTCCGCTTGGGAGTCGGGGGTTGGCACCCCTGAAGCCCTTTCCACAGTATCTCTTCTGGCCCCAAAATGGCCGATTAAAACCAAAATGGAAGTCACGTGCAGTTCCTCGAGTGGCCGCTGCGGGAGAAATGGCGGCGTTGTGATCGCCATTAGCTCGGTTCTGGAGGACGAGTCGGTGCCACTTTTTCAGAGCAGTCTCTATGGCAGTTTCTCAACTGAGTGGTTTAGTAACGTTGGTGTACCTTTAACACTGAATTAGTTTATTCGAAGGTTAAGGTTTACAGTTTACGCGAACTACTAGGTAGCGACGGAGGGCATGAGAAGTGAGACGAGTGAGAAAAGTTTATTAGGCTCGTGGGCGCCGCCATGTTGCCCAGTGTTTCGAGCAGATTGTGCGATCACCGCATCATCTCGTCGCGTTTGAGGGTGCTCTGGGTTCTTGTTTAGGTTTACGTTGGCGCTGTTGTTGATGTTGAGAAACGTCCTTATTGAACGAAAATATTACAACTGTACACTACGATATTGCCAGTATGGACAGAACGAAGATAGGTCAAAAGAAAGATGGGGAGGAAGGGAAGGCGTTATAAATCGTTTTGCACTCTGGACTTCTCAACGTTGGTATTTCTTCAAGAAGTTGAGCAGTAATAACAAGATTTTCTTGCGTTTGCCTTCTTGCATTGTTGGCTGAATCCAGCCTTGCATGTTGTCGGGTCGGTCTCCCGGTTGTAAGGCTTCTGTCGCCTCCCGGCCTCCTTACGAAATCGGTCCAGGGCTTTGCATTGCTTGCATTCCCGGACGAGATATTTTTCATACGGGTCCCTATCGTTTCGCAGGCAATTTTTCGTACGCTTCATGGACACACGTTTCGTCGACACTTACGTTTGACCGACACTCGTTACGCGAATTGCACGCTGTAACGATATTTCGTCGCGCGCGTATCACTGGGGCGCGTATTAATCTACCCGGCCCATCCGTTCCTGCCGCTTCGTGGCGACAGCCTGACCTGACGCGGCTCATTACAAGAAAAAAAAAACTAATCTGAGCTGTCGATGAAAAAGATCTGTCGATGAAACAGTCTGTCGATGAAAAAATATCTCGATGAAACATCGCATGTCGATGAAATGCCATTCGACGAACTGATTGCCACCGGGCACGCAATGGTCGTGGGCCTGTCTTCTTCGAACGATTCATCCGCGTAACAGCATAGCGCGTCTTGCACTGGGTTAGCTTCGGGGTTCAATCTTTTGGGTAGGGGTCTCGTTTGTACCATGTCGATTCGCTGGCATGGCAGGCCATTCGTTCGATGGCCATCCCAGTAGTCTCGCGACCAACGTTACTAAAACACTCAGTTGGGAAACTCGGCCTTGAATCCCCGGGCCGCTGGCGTCCACCAAGACCGAGCTAAATACGATAACAGCGCCACCCTTTAGCGACGAGTTGAAACATGAAACTTGCTTTATATAGCTACTGCAAGATGGTCCTGCGAGATGGCGCCACCGGCCCTTCTGTGACTCGACGGAACCAGTAAGTGCAGCCGTGCAGTTCACGGAGCGGCCGCTGCGAGAGAAATGGCAGCGTTGCGATGGCCGTTAGCTCGGTACTGGGATAAGAATCAGCGCCACTTTTTCAGAGCAGGCTCCATGGCAGTTTCCCAACAGAGTAGTTCTAGTAACGTTGCTCGCGACATATTCCTTGTTTGGTGTTTAGTTTTCTGCATATGTTCCTGAGCTAGAGCCATGTCCTTGAGTTTGGAGAAAGGCATTATGTTGAGTTTTGAGGTCCTCGTAAATTTGAGTGAGAAGGCCTATTGTGCCTCTTTTGGCATCTTTGAGTAGTTTCTCTAGCTAGTCCCAGTCAACGAAATAGAGGGCCTTAGAGCGATAAACTGGCAGCTGAAAGTGACCCCCGATTGGCCTCTGCCATGTTGCACATTAATTTTTCCTAGACACGTGACCTTGTAGTTTTGCGTCCAGATTTTAACGAAGTACCGCGCACAAATAATTGCTTATTGATCTTTAATAACAGTACCGACAAAATAGGTGATGTTTCGTTCCTCTTCGGCGACTTCAATAGTCCTATCAACTGGTCCGACCCCGAAACTCCCATACCATCCAATCCACTTGACGACGTGCTATTAGACATACTGGAAACAGCCGGCCTCACCCAACTTTTGCGATTCTCCGTCCTATACCTCTCGGAACGGGACCACAACTTTCCTGGACCTCGCCCTCACCAACAACCCCACCTTATCCCACCGCTGCACGGTCATACCTAGTCTCCCAGGCTCCGATCATCATGCCCTCCTCACCAACATCCACTGCACAGCTCCCAAGCAAGGGCACCAAGCCAGGAACTTTCTGCAGTTCGCAAAAACAGATTTCCCTCATCTCAACCAACTCATCCATCTCGCTCCTTGGTCCATAGTGTTTGATCACCAGTCGGCTGATGACGCCTACGACCTATGGCTCGACATGATGTCAGCTATTCAGCGCGAATGTGTACCCGTCAGGGTCAGTCGGAAGCGCGGCAACCTTCCATGGATAACAAAGGAGATTGTGACCCTCGTGAGACGCAAAAACCGTCTATTCAACAAAGCGCGGAAAAATCAAAACCCTACTCATCTTAGTCAAGCCTGCCAAGCCCGGAAGGAAGTCAAGCGCCTAATTTACGTCGCCCACAATGCGTACCTACAGCAACTAGCAACAAAAGCCACCAGACAGCCCAAACTCTTCTGGGCCTACTTTCACCACCAACGCAAAATGTCCCAAGCCCCTGTCTTCACTCATAACGGCATACCCTACTCCGAACCCGAAGACATCGTTAAACTCTTCTCCCACCACTTCTCTCTGGCCCCAACGTTAGTCAACCCTACAGCATCCGACCCTCGACCCGCTCAGCCCAAGATTCCCCTCTTCCAACCAAACAAGGAACCACCCTTTCCTCCATAGTCATTCTTCCCAGCGAAAACTACGAAGCCCTCGCCCGCGTCAATCCCTCCCAACACCCTGGACCTGATGGTCTTCATCCTGCGCTACTCAAAGCCTGTGCTGGTCGTATCTCCCCTGTGCTCACTCGACTCTTCAATGATTTTCTCTCCCACAGCTCCGTACCAGAGTCCTGGAAAGTCGCCTCGGTAACGTCTCTCCACAAGGGGCATGGCGCCCCCAAGTCCGACATCTGCTCTTACCGGCCAATCTCTACAACCTCCATTGTATGCCGGACAATGGAAAGATTAATTAATAAACACCTCCTGGCCCACCTAGAGCTCTCGAAACCTACTCAGCCCCCATCAGTACGGTTTTCGCCCAGGCAGGAGCTGTGAGTCGGCCCTCGCCACTGTCACCCATACATTGAGTGCCAGTCTTGATGGCCGAATCCCATGCGAAATCGTTCAACTTGATTTCAGGAAAGCATTTGACAGCATCGACCACGACTTGCTCCTACCCAAGCTACAAAAGATCTCCGGCCCCCTCTACGCCTGGCTAAAAAACTTTGTTACAGGGCGTAGCCAATACGTTGTGCACCTAAAATGCTCGCTCCTCCACAATCCCTGTTCGCCATGGAGTTCCCCAAGGCAGTGTATACTCGGACACACCATATTCAATATCTTCATCAACGACGTCACCTCATCCCTTCTTTCTACCCCTCTTCTGTATGCCGACGATCTGACCCTCATTAACCAAGCCGCATCTCCTTCAGACTATTCACGCCTCCAATCTGACATAGACAGCATTCATCTCTGGTCTCTAACCAACAAACTCCCACTGAATCTATCCAGGTGTGCTTTAATGCACATTACCAGTTCGCGGCAGCCCCCAAGCCAGACAGCCTTGTTTCTCAATGGCGCCGAAATCCCGAGAGCGACGCATATCCGCCTCTTAGGCGTCACAATCGACCACCATCTTGATTCTCGTCGCCACATCCAGGAGGTTGTCTCCAAGGCAAGGCGACTTCTTGCCTTCGTCATCCGTTCGTCCAAAGGAGCTTGCTCCAGCGTGCCAAGATCGCTGTTTAGAGCACGGGTTCTTCTCATCTTGGAGTACTGCAGCTCACTCTGGGACCCATCGTCAGCGCAACTCATTGCCTCACTTGAGTCAGTGCAACGTCGTGCCGCCTCCCACATTGTAAGACGCCAGCTCGGGCAATCAACACCGCCCTACCAGGAGCTGCGCACCAGTGCGCTCCTCCGACTGGTAGGCTGGGACCAACTTCAACTGTAACGTCAAGTTGCGACAGCACGCCTCCTGAGTCCACTTTCTGCCTACCGAACTCCATGCTTCCCTTCGCTTCCTCTTTGCGGCGTACTCGTTCCGGCGGCCTACAGCCCCACCCGCACCCTCCGTCATTCCCACTCTTTCGGCCCCCGCGCGGTACGGCTCCAGAGGTCCCTTGCCACGTCGATCACCAACCCAGCACCAAATGACCAGACCACCATACGCACGTTTACCGAAAACGTCGCAACCTACCTGCGGAACAATTGAGTGCATGACTCACGTAACATTTATGTAGCCGGTGACTCCCTCCCCTCCCCTCCCCCCCCCCCCCCTTTTGTTTTGTATACACTAAATCTAACTTCCTTCCCCACTTTGCTTAAGAGGCACTGTAAACCTTTCGGTATGGACGTAACGCCTGATCACAGTGACCCAACTCTCTCAAATAAAGAAAGAAACAAACAAACAAACAAACAAGAACAGAAAACCGCTGACAAAGTGCAATCGGTACACGGCGCCAGCAAAAACAACTGTAGCACCATATTGTAGAACCTGCCTCAGAACGCAAACTTTTACGTTTGCTGTACGATTCTTTAGATTTCTTAACATATTCATTCCAATTTTTTTATTTGTGTTTCACGCAAACACTAGAGGATAGGCTGGGTTACAACTTAAAAGCGGGGAGTCGATCCAATCAATATTCTGGTTTGGTTCGGGTTCTGCAGTGTTCAGTAGCTTTGCATTTGGTTCCGGTTCGGTTCTGCAGGTTCAGGAATACTTTTGAAACAACTGTTCGGTTATCGGTTCCACCAAGAGCGAAATAGTTCAAACCGGTTCTTAAAAAAAGAAAAAAAAATCCACACCTTTCAGTCGTTAACAAATAAAGGTGAGTTCAACAAGGCGTCATCTGCATTTAAAGAAAAAAAAGATAGGTCATCAGAAACCGTTCTGCGGAAGCGAGGTCAGCAAAACAAACATACTCTCCCTATGCATAATTTTGTTTTGTGAGCTTGATTTTCTAACGCAAACAACGTTTTATGAAAATTACGTGGTTATGCGGGAGCTTGGAAACTACGAAAGTACAGTACTCACATGTGAAGTCAATCAGCTAGCACGCTCAGTGACAATTCTTACCCAGGGTAGGTGAGAAATTTAGCCAGTGGAGTAGGACTGCTAGCCTGGTGTCTTTACGGGCTCTTGCAGTACTGATACACGACCGCACGCCGGTACGATGCTCATCCAGATCAAAACGGCAAACTAGCCACGCCGCACGCCCGAACGAACCTCTGAGTTCAAGAGGGGAAAGACAGCAAAAACCAATAAAAAAAACGATTAAAAGAAAAAACCCACAAAAATACAACGGGCGATTTACTGTTTCTGGAAAACGCACACACAAAATGAATTTCTTCAAGCAGCGTCCAGGGCACTGGGCGACTGGCGACCGGCGCCGCAGTGTCGCGCTCCTCGCGTCTTCGTCTCTTGGCGCCTCCAGATTTCGCCACACCGGAACAAAAGCGCCAACAGCCGTCACCTTTTGGTTTTTATTTGGTTGTTTATGTTCGATTTCTCGTTTCTTGAGGAGTATTGCTTATCAGCAAGAAAAGAAAATACACACACTCACGCAAAGAATAGCTCTTTCCTAAACGAGCCAATCCATAGTTTATAGCTTGTCTCGTGACTTCGCGCTCCCCGCGTCGCTCTGCCGAACCGAAAGGACACGTGATACCCTCCGAGCAATGAATTGGCTCCGGTGGCTCGTAGCCAGTGTTGTGCATGTTACCGAAAATAAGTAATGAAATAGCTTTACTCGTTAACTTGGAAAAAAGTTAACGCGTTACAGAGCTCCGTTACGATTTTGCAAATGTAACAAAATACTGGTGTCGTTACTTGCCATGACTAACGGACGTTACTCTTACGTGTGTTTGTCGTTACTTTGTGTTTCACTGTTAGTGTTTGACAGCTGTTTATAATAAACCGCCTCTATAAACTTCGGCAACAATACACTTGTTCAGAGTGATTATTTATTTATTTGTTTGTACTCTGCAGCGCCGGAGCATTACAGCAGAGGAGTGGGGTACAGATCAGATTTATACGTTGGAAACTCACACAAACAGCACAAGCCGTCAACCAACAATATAAATAAACAATTAAAAAAAGCACACAAGACTACAATTTCAAAATTTCAACAACACCAGAAATGTTTAATAAAGATATTCACATTGCATTGATCAGGTTAGTAAAAGATTCATTGTCGGCAGGATGTGTAATATATATCCTCGAACACGTGACGCTTCGCGAGCGCGATTCAGAGAACTGAACTTTGCCCGTAGCACCTGCCTGGAAAGAAGAAACCGCTCTGAAAAGAACGACCGGATGCACGCCACGTAACGGACGCAAGATAGACTTCATGTAATCAATGTTAATCCAGTAAAATAAACGTTTTTAATGCGAAAGCATTAACTGTCCTATGGAGCGAGCCGACGTCGTCAGCTTTGAAGCCGCACCAAAAGGCACCTGTTTCCCCGATTCCAAATGAGCGGAGTAAAGCCGATGGATTTCGGCTTCAGTCCCATTGGCTGGCGCGCGTCGACGAGGCTCCCATTGGCCGCTGCGCGTCAGTTTCAACGACCGCCACCCCATGGCGCTGCGTGTCCGCGAGGGAGTGGCTCCACCGCTCCACGCCCAAGGTCAGCGCGCCGAGGACAGCGCGCGCGCTCGACCGTCGACGCAAGTACGTTGGCAACGTTGCAGACAAAAGAAGGGAGCGGAAGAGCGGCGTGCAAGCCTTCGCATTTACAACTCGTAAGAAGTGCTTAGGTGTACCTCGAGCCTTTTTTATTCCCCTACAAACCAATTTCGCATTTCCAATTAACGACACGTCAGCACTCAGCCACCGCTAACACACTTTTTTTGGTTCAAAGCGTGGGAACGTCATCGCTTCCAAACTTAGAGTTTATCCTTTTTGTTGTTGACAGAACGCGAATTTATTCGTTTTGAAGAGAAGGATAGAACCAGTGGAGGTAGCTAGGTTCGCTGAGGCGAAATCCTTCGAGTGGCTGCAGACTGTTGCTTTCTGAACGGATTGTCCTTATCCATCGAGACAGCTGCTCAGGGTACGGCGACGGTGATCTTAGCAGCTTCTATACAAAGACTGTAGCAAGGACTCTAAGGGGTTCCGCGAAGCGATGATCTCGCGCCTTTTGGGCCCGGTCGTGGGAAGGTTAAAAGAGTCTTCCGACGGGAGTTTGAAATGACGCCGTTTACATCTAGCTTTGTTGGGATTTCTTGGCCATTTTTACGTTGTCTACACAATAAAAATAATTTTGTTTTCAAACAATCATGCGGCCATTTTTAAGCAAAAGGAACTATTAACGGGCAACGTAATTTGATAGGAGATACCGTAAAACAATAACCGACACTACTCGTTAGTCATTTGGGATTCTAACGAGTGCGTTAGTACGTTAGTAAAAAAAAAAAAACAACAACTAACGCGTTAGTTCCAACACTGCTCGTAGCGTCCTTTCCGGTCCATGGTAAGGTGAAAAAAAATATATAGAAGTGTACGTCTCCTCTTCGACGCTAATTCGTGACGTGAAATGTACCCCTTTGTTTTAATATTTTTGAGGTGTCTCCATGTCGTCTCTGCTGTTTGTTTAATCGTTTAATCAAAACTGAGCCACTGGCGCCACCGTCGCGAATATTTAATGGGCTTGGCGCCGCTACCCGCAAGAAGGCGCGGCTCACTTTTTATTGCGCCAAACCGTTTCCAATGAGCCGGTCACCGCCACATAAAATTACGGTTCCGTTCCGGTTTGAATTCAATATCAAATGTTTGATTTGGGCTAGAGTCCTGTTCAGTTAAAATAACGGTTTTGCTCCGGTTTTCGGTTCGGGTTCGATTCGACACCCTGGTTAAAGGGTATACATGCTGATCGCGCATGATTACAACAGTCGCGTCTCGCGGCGCCAAGAACGACCCCTTGTGTGTCTGCAACCATTCAGTTTTGGTTGCTTCACTGAGGGCGTGCCAATTTTATCCTCGAATGATGATAAGCCAGTGAGACAATCAAGCCGTCAGTCACCCCCAGTGCAATGACGCTGTTTCAAGAGCCATTTACCATGCGCTTGCGAATTGCACCATCAGCCCGTATGTTCTAGATGATAACCGACACAGCTCCCATAAGAACCGACCCCATTCGATTCCCACTCCATTTCGGGCAAAAGGCATCTAATTCCATTCCCATTCCATTCCACCCAACGTTGCCGCCATTCCATTCCCATTCCATCCCGGGTTCGCGAATATACGGAATGATTCCGGAATCATTCCAATTCCGGAGTGGCCACTCCGCAACACTGATCGATAGCCTATGGGCGCGGTCAGGAAAAAGTTATACTGCATTTCATGCATTATATAGGACCTTGAAGGTAAAGCTCGCTGCCAATTTGTTTACTAATCAAGATTAGGTACTCAAAGCTGCTAGTTTCTTATACCCAATTCACAAGGCAGCCTAAAGGTACCTCTAGCTTAAGTCCCTTAGCTGAAGGTACCTGTAGAAAACGGCGTTCTGAATCACACGATAAATAAACGGAGCACTTTGAGTTGATGTCGATTACCTTCCAGCTAAACCGCGAGATGAGTACGTGATAAACAATTATTCCTCGAAATCGGTTTGAGGCGTAGTTTTTGATTAGAGTGTGTGAAATATCACATTTAAAACCTAAATATTATTTGTATTTGCTTTTGCGGCACTTTATTTGTTTTCTCTAAGTCTGAGGGCGCACCGAAATGAGTCTTGCTTTCAAACGTCCAACTCGTCTGGCCACACTGGCCCCAAATCATCTGCGTTTGCGAGTTTCCATTTCGAGGTGGGCGACCTTTTTCTGTTTAGCAGCTCTATTTTTCCGGAAAGTTCTCACGGAAGTAGATAGCTAAATAGTGCTCGGCAGAAACGAACCACGTCCGAGTCTCACGGTTACGCCAGTCACGCCATCCAAAGCGATGGACGACGACGAGCCGCCGGAGCTCGCCGATGTTATCTTCCCACAGGCGGATAAGGGACTCCAGGTTTCGGATTCTGACCCGTGAACTCGAGCGCCTTTCTTCCTGTTGCTGCTATAGTAGGTTACAAGTCAAGAAGGTAGCGGCAAATGCCCCTCGAAGGGAATAATATATCCCTCCGCCACCTGCGCATCCAATAACGTCCCATCGTTTCCGTAACGTCGTGGCCAACGCGCGAGGAGGGTCTTGCCTTTCTGTACATATTTGCTTTATCTTTCGACTTTGACTTAGCATTGTGGAAGCCACGAGAGGGAGATTAGAGTTTTCCCCCGTCCGATGGAAACAAATACGACTTTCGGGGGTTAGGTTCCCCTTCCGATGGATACAAAGGCTGCTTTCAGGGGCTCGGTTCCCCCTCCGATGAATACAAAGATCGCTTTCTTAAAAAGTGGGGGTCGAAGACAAGTTGGCACCACTCTGCGGCCATTATCTATCCATTGAAGCGGAACAAGGAGCGTTTCCAGTGAACTCTAGTTTCGACTGCGGAGGGATTTGAAACGGGCGCATCACGCTTGTAGGAGGAGCTTCTCCTACCTTCTTGACTTGTAACTGACTACAGTGCTGGCGCCACTAGTGCTTGCGCCCAAGTTCTCTTGGCCGAAGGACTCCGGAACCATAGTGGATAAAAGGTCCTGGGCGGGAGAGTCGGACGACTCGTCTACAACCTTGAAAAAAAGCTCTCAGCAGTGGTCCATCGCATTCGGGTTCGTAGCATACATTGTTTTCCCCGTGCCGCCACTGCTACCTGCTAGCTGGAGTACGCGTTCCTCGTGAATGTATTATTCCATCACATTTGTGTTCACAATCGTTTCGTTATTTGCTACTTATATATATTCAATTTGTTATATTGCATTAAACGAGTTTTTATTTTCTATATTTAGTGACTTAACTGGAATTGATAAATATAAATATCTTGAATTGCCAAACTATATTTCATCCAGAATAGATCATTGTAACAAGATCAAAGAAATATTTTGCCGAGCTGATTATAAAAAGTACCCATTTTTCCGTCGTACAATAACGGACTGGAATTCATTGCCTGCATCAGCATCTACTACAGTTGACTAAGGATATATTTTTTCAGTATCCTAAATTTTTTGACATTCAAGAGTTTGTGTATGGTCTTATTTAACAGTATTTATTGTATTTTTGCCATTGTATTATGTTCGTGATTGTGTGTTTATTTTGTGTTTCCCTGCTATAATGCTTCGGCGCTGCAGGTTGTTTCTGTAAATAAATAAATAAACAAATAAATAAATAAATAATACATTTATATATCTGTGATTTTTATTTTAAGTTCGTGGGTCCGAGGCTACCCTGTGTAGCTGTAAAGGGAGCTTGGCGAGCTCCGTTTAAAAACGCAGGACCTCCCTTAGCGAAAGGGACCTTTATGCGCCGTGTGATTACGATCTCCAGCTTCTTTTACTGCAGGTACCTGTGTCAAAGGTAGATTACGCTGCCGTGTGAATTGGGTATTATTTCTATTGCGCTGCTTGCTTTCGCGAGATCATTCTAGTTAACTAAACAAAACAAAAATCTAGGTCATATCGGTACCGACAACCAAATGGAAACTTCCATCTGGGTTTTAGTGTTAACTCTAGTTTTCCATAAGAGTCAAACGAGTTGTTACAGTCGGGGTTGCTCGTTAGCCCGGCACCTGTCTGACAGTATAACTTACATGAACAAGTTTGTTTTGAATATTTTTTGAGGCAATTCGAAACAGGTGCAGAAGGCGCGTGCGTGACTTTTATTGGTGCTCGAGGCTTGCTCACACGTGGCTCCCCCAGCTTTGTCCTCACATCTGTCCACTTTTGACATTAATAAAAGAGTTTAATTAAGGATTTTTTAGTAACGCCCGTGCAACTTTGCAGGTTGGAATCTTTGTGGTCGTCGCAGCGAGAGACCAAAATTTATAATCCCCAGTTTTTTTTTCTTCGTTTCAGCGACTAACAGGATAAGCTGGCATTAAAGCAACACCCTTCAAGAGACCATGATGGCAATTTCAAAATTTTTTAAAAGAAGATGCTTTCGGACGCATTTGGGGTCCTAGCATGCCACTCAGTGTTTAGGGGCGAAGCTCCTTAGGGTCTAGCCTTGTCCGTCCATGCGTCCGGCGTCCGTGCCCACAAAAAAGAAAAGAAAAAATGTTTGCGCAGTCGACAGGATTCGAACCTGCGCGGGGAGACCCCAATGGATTTCTAGTCCATCGCCTTAACCACTCGGCCACGACTGCGGGACGAGTAGGGGGGGCTCTGAGATGTGGTAGTAACCCAAGAGCTGGGGATGTCATGGATAAAACGTTGCATGTAGCCGCTCAACGTCTATACAGGAGAGGGCGCTGCAGTCAAATGCGTATATGATCGCGTTAAACTTTGCATGCATGGCTCTGCATTTCACCGAAAATAAAGCAGTAATAATGAAGTCGAAACGCAACCCAGAACTCAGCACTACCTATGAGCAATAAAACAAAAAAATCAGCACCATCAGCACTACCTATGAACAATAAAATCAGTATCATCAGCACCACCACTGCAGAGCTCCGCCCCAATCAACATCATTCACCACGTAGAGATGTGGTCATTTTTTAGATCTCTGCGACTCTTATTTCTGTGCCTGCAAATAAAGTTTCTAAACCAAAACAAACATTCAGACGTGACGTTGAGGAGCACTGTCGGTGTCTGTAGGATTTAGTGGACGCTCAGCGGGAAATAAAGCAGTGTATTTCAACCAGTGTTTCGGAGCTGCCACTCCGGAATTGGAATGATTCCGGAATCCTTCCGCATTTTCGCGACCCCGGAATGGAATAGAAATGGAATTAGATGCATTTTGCCGCAATGAAAGGGGAATGGAATGGGCTCGGTTCTTACGCAAGCTGTGTCGATTATCCTCTAGGGCCTGCGGGCTGATGGCGCAATTCGCTAGAGCATGATAAGTGTCTCTTGAAACAGTATTATTGCACTGGAGGTGACTGACGGCTTGATTGGCTCACTGGATCATCATCCTTCGAGGATGAGATTGGCGCGCCCTCAGTGAAGCAACCATTCTGAATAGTTGTAGATAGGGTGCCTCAATGTCCCTCTGTTTAGGGTGATACCACCCTTTGTAGTACCCGATGCCGACAGCACGCGCTCACGGGTAAAATACGAAGAAATCGACGAAAACAAAATGTCGCCATAGCACAGTCAGCGCCACGAACGCGTGCAGGGACACTCTCTTTCACGCGCTTCTGAAGAAAAAAAGAAAAATAAACGTGTGGGACAAAATGGTCAGATGTCTCCACCCTAAGCAAGGCGCACATGAAGGCACCCTAGTTGTACACAGACAAGGTGTAAAGCCCCTCGGGGCTTTAACAAGGTGTTGTCCATGGCGCCGCGAGACGCGAAAGAGCGGCTGTTGTAATAATGCGCGATCAGAATGTAGCTCTTTAACCAGGGTGTCGAACCGAACCCGGATGAAAACCGGAGCAAAACCGTTCTTTTGATTTGAACCGGGAAACATATTGTAACCGAAATTTAGAATTTGATATTCGGGAGTTTAAGGGAACCGTTTTTGCAGATCCGATACGGTACGATGAGCCCCCCCCCAGTACGAACTGCGCATGTGCGAGTCTTTTTGAGGTAGCTCATGCGCACTTCGTGCCGGGAAACTCTCTATTGACTTCCCATGTGAGTACTGGGCTTTGGTAGTTTCCAAGCACCTGCATAACCAATTTCCATAAAACGGTGTTTGCGCCGTTAAAAATTCAAGATGCACAAAACGAAATTAAGCCGATATTTGTTTTGCGGTCCTCGTTTCCGTAGCACGGCTTCTGATTACCTTTTTTTTTTTATGAATGTGACGCCGTGTTGATCTCACCTTGGGGATCTTTTTTTTTTTTTAAAGAACGGCTTGAACTGGTTTGCGCTTGGTGAAACATGTAACTGAACCGTTATTTCAAAAGCATTGCTTGACCAGAACCGAACCGGAACGAAATGCAAAGTTACTGAATCACGACCCGAACCAAACAGGAATAATGACCGGTTCGACTCCCTGCTTTTAACCAAGACGACCTTCTATAGTGTTTTCGTGGAACACAAATAAAGAATTGAAATGAATATCTTAAGAAATCGTAAGAATCGTACAGTAAACGTAACAGTTTACGTTCTAAGACAGGTTCTACAATATGGTGCTACAGTTGCTCGTGCTGGCGCCGTGTGCCGATTGCAATTTGTCAGCGGTTTTCTGTTCTTGCCGCAGTCATTGGGGGAAGGTATAGGCGGCGTCGCCTGTAGCAGCGTACTAACGGTGCTGTTGTGCAAGTACTCAAAGCAGAGAGCAAGATGGCGTCTTGCGCCACGCGCGAACTAGACATTTTCAAGGCCTTATCAAACACAGAACGCTCTAACCATGTATCTGCGATGGACGGTCCGTTTGGGAAGAAAATCGGTACTTTTAAGTTTTAGCGACTGTTGCACCTCGCAAGCTTTCTACGCATTCATCGAGCGATCGATGTCTGCGGTGACACCAAATGCCACGAAGCGCTTTGTGCGACCACTCTTTGGCTGAGTAGATTGAGTGCTTTGAGGAAGCTTTTGACCACTTTTACGGTCCTCGCCGCATTTGATGTCAGCAGCTTTATGCTGCTGTTTTCTGTTCAGAATGTGGCTGTCAATGGTTCTTTTTCACGTTTAGGAATTAGAGGAATGTAATGGTGGATTTTAGCCATTCCAGGAGTGGGAATGGGCCCAGTGTCTCCATTCCGAGGAGTTGAAAGGAATGGAAATCAGGGTGTCGAACCGAACCCGAACCCGAACCGAAAACCGGATCAAAACCGTAATTTTTGACTGAACCGGTACGAAACCGAAACCGAAATCGAACGCTTCCTATCGAACCCGAACCGGAACGAAACCATAATCTGATATGGCGGTTACCGGTTCAACAAAAGCGGTTCAGGACCAATTGTGTCAATAATTGGTCTTAACGGGAAAAGTTGCGGGCGTATTTTTTTCTTATATTGCCAATACTAATCCTACATACTTTGAGATATTTTTTAATTTATTTTTTATTGCATTGTGATAAAAAGATACATAATCATCAAAAGCAGAGACACAAAGAGGCCGCGTGGTCAGTGAGCTCGCTCAGTTTCCGCCTCTACTTAAGCGGCGGCGGCAATTTCAAAGCATCGTTTGGCCGCTTGGCTACGTAATGTCCAAGTGTCGGAGCGGATAGAGGCCTATGCGTCCGCGAATGTTTGACCTCAAGGTGGACCGCAGTTGCAGTCGATGAGCCATTTAGCCAATCGAGCACCGAGAGCGCACCACGTGACCTTCCGCTTGAGCGCAGCGACACGCTGAAGGGAGCTTGGACAAGAACCGCGCTGCATCGGCAGTATAGTTTTGTAGGGTCGTCTGTGGTCCATTTCAATGAAAAACAACTTTTCTTCAACGTGTTCGAAATGTTACCATAAAAAAAAGACATGGGTCGTTGGAGACAATGTTACTCGGCGATGATTCGCCGACGCTCCGCGCGTTGGAAGCAGACTTGTGCTTGTTACTTGAAAAAATGTAATGCATTACAGTTACAAATTACCGAGCCTCAAATGTAATGAATCATAGTTACAAATTTCTTTCTCTGAAAAGTGACAGATTACTTACTCGTTACGTTACAAGTTACTGAGAACCACAAGCTTAAACGACCAGAACTCTATCAGCTAGCCAAGGTCGCTTGGGCAGCGCCAGCTACGTAAGTCAGCGTAGAGCGAACCTTCTCAAGTCGAGTTTGTGCTTTCATCGCTTCGAGACAACTTGAACGAGTCGACGACAGACACCACCATGTTAATCCGCGCGAGCAGAAAGTCTCCATAAGTATATATAACTCTATGGAACGTCATAACATGTAAACGGAGGTTTGATCAATTATATTCCTCTTTCGCTGTGGGATGAAATATTTCCGAATAAATATAATGATTTCAATGCGCCCCCGCTTTTTGTGTATTTTTTTTATTTGTATTTATTTATTTGTTTAAACACTTTAAGCACCCCGGGCGGTATTTCATTGGAGATGGGTTACAATGAAAACAGGTAACAAACTGGTAGCAGCGCGCAAACAAACACGGACGCAGGAAAGGAAAACACAAAGAAAAACAACCAAATCACCAGACCGTCGCTGCATCAAGACGTGATCAAAAAAGCTTTTTCTTTTTTATGTAAATATATCCAGGTTTGGCTGAAGCATTGGATTCCTTCCTTTCCTATCTCGTAGGCTTCCAGCAGTTCGCGTGCAGTCTTGTCAGCCCCCCTCCCCAAAATCGTGATGCTCTCAAATTTCAGCACACACAAGCAAGTGACGCTGTGTAAAGGAAGGTGGCCTCCCGAGGTTGACCGCAGCGACAGTGCGCGCTCAGGTGTTCCGTGTCATTGACACGACGGCTAGTCTGACCGATGTATACACGACCACAGATTAACGGGATTCGATAAACTCCCAACTGCGCACTGCGCACTCGACGTACCTGTTTCTGTGTTTTACTCCACATTTGATTCCTCTCGTTTTCCCGTCAGCCACTCTGGGGCACAGCTGCGACATCTTACTAAACGCCGAAAACACGTATCATGAGTAAAACACACGTGTGTGAAGAGCGAAACAAACAAAAACGTATAGAGGGCAAGCAATCCAGCTAGATACCTTTTTACTGTTTACAAAATCACAGCCCAGCGTGCGATCTTCGCAGCCCAGCACGTGCGTGTTCGTCGCTTCTGAAAGCGAGCAAAGCACGCGCTCTACGCACGAACACTAAAGATGGCACCGGCAACAAGCTCTTTTTTGGAGAGGTCTGTAAGCCTATCCCGAAACTTACGCCCTCTTCTGGCAGAGTTTGAAATACTGCACAGCTGCGCGTACAAAAGACACCATAAAAATGGAAAGTCGATCGCTTATATATAGTTCAGTTAAGAACAGTATTATACAAGTAATAGTCTTGCCACAATAATAGTGTCCTTTGCGCACGTCACTGTGCAGGGTTTTAATATCTGCCTGAAGAAGGAGTAGTTGCGGGATGGGTCTATTGCAAGTATCTCGTGCTCAAAAAAGGCTACAGGAAGTGCTTGGTCAATTTTCCATCCTCGAGTTAGGAACCGGTTCAGACCGGTTCGCGTTTATTAAAACCGCTAACCGGAGTGATATTATGTGCGCTACCTTAAACCGGAACCGAACCGGAGCAATATATAATGCTACTGAACCCGAACCCGAACCGAACCGAAATAGTGACCGGTTCGACACCCTGATGGAATTGGAATGGAATGGGGGAGCCCATTCCGCAACACTCATTTAAACATTAAAAAAAGAGACGGCTTTAACAAACCGGGGATTCGCAGCATGGCTTTTGCGACACCCTGTTTTGAACGACGCTAAGCCAGCTTTCGTGAGCGCAACGTGTACAATTTACAAAAAATACAACTGTAATTTCGTAAAAAACAACAACAACAACAAAAAACTGGGATACCTAGGTTTGAAGTAAAAAAATAAAATAAAAGTGAACGCCGGATGCACGTGTCAGCATTGTCACCAGGATACAGATGCACCTTTCGTCCTTGTGCAGTAGCAGTAAAACAAATTAAATCATATACCTTCGTTTAATGAAGCGCAATCCGAGTTACACAAGTGGCTGCTTGCACGAAAAAGAGAGAGTATACAGAGAGACCTGCGGTTTAACATTCTACATTTTGCCTGAACTACTGACGTTGTGAGTATGACCATCCTATTTTCTTACACAAAGAAAGCGTAAAGTTGAAAAAAAAATGTATTCTATCAAATTCCATTGACTCTTCCAAGTAGAGCCGTTCGTACTCCCATTACTGTATTCTGGTCAGCACATCTTAGGGGCCAATGTATGCTGAAACCTGAGACCGCGGTGATTTGGACGTGTTCTGTAACGGGGGCATCGGTGGCCGAGGCGTGTTAGCTTCCCACAGCTTGAAGCAGGCTTAGTGAAAGCACGTGCTGCAGAACGCAGGGATCTTGGGTTCAAGCCCCACCCCGGTCCGATTCGATCTGGATTGGCACCGTACCGGCGTACTGTCGTGTGTTACTACTGTCTGATGTACGCTAAAGATCCCAGGCAAGCAGTCATACAGCATTGGCTAATTTCTCAAACAGCCTAACCCAGTGTCTCCATACCTGAAAAGGCACACCGAACCGACCGTACGCTGTCTACACCAAAACATCAGATATGTCTTTGTTTTGCACAAAGCACGATGCACATTTTAGACATCTTCGAAAGACCTGAGTGTGTAATCGAGCAAGGTACCCAGCAGTGTCCTTGGCCTAGATAGAAAATGCAAGTGGTTTTCCGTCAGCATGGAGAATAAAAATCAAAATGATTTTAAATTGTGATGTTAATAACGATTTATATTGCACCGATTTGGCTATGGTAATTTAAATGAAACACTTTTCCCCAAAACAATACTGACAAATTTTCTATTAACCTTTTGTCTGTCAGTGTCTGCTTCCCATGGGCATTTATTTAGTATTTAAAGCAAAGAATGATCAAGCAGCAAAGATTTATACTAGGCAGCCTTTAATAAACAGCACATATAGAAAACGTCACTATTTTCTATCTGAAGTGATTTAAATATTGTAGGTTTAATTTAAATCATAAATTGGTTGAAATTAAATAAATCTGACGTACTTGATTTTTTCAAATAAAACCCAAAAAAACATCATGATCCTTTCCCACCCTGGTTTCAGTACGATAAACGGCGAATATTCTGAACGGCATAGATTCTGGAAATTTGCATCTTATTTTATTTTACGTTTTAAAGAATAGTTCGTTACATGAGAACACCGGTTTATTCTACAGCCAAATATGGCACGCTGGGAAGGCAACTAACTAGAAAGTTGAAAACTTCAAGCCCTAGTCACTGGTTCTTATGCACTCTAGATACCGTATCATTTTTAGATTTATTGGATTATTTCTTGGAACCGTGTTTATAAAATACACAAAAACGTCTCCAAGTAAAAGACCCAGCGCCAACGAGGATTTAAAGATAACTAAAGTGTATTGTTCTTATAAAACTATAATTTACGCTGTGAGATTAATTGATGTCTCAATTGCGCTTTTGAAAGTACTAAATTATGTGCGTAAAAATGGGCAATTACTCATTACTTCTTGTTTGGCCTTGTTTTTTTAAATTTATATTCTAAAACAATTTTTACCAAAATCGAGGGCTTGTATATTTTCAATTTTCATTTTTATATTGTGAATATTGATACATACTCTAGCACACAGCGAGACAGCCCACGGGTTTATAAACTTGCGTAAGCGAGAAGTGGTAATGTGTTTCCGCTTCGAGGGTCTCTCTCAACGTCCTTTAGATATGAGAATATAACGTACCCGTAATTTCCTTAGGTAGCGATATTGCCGTAACCTTAAAGGCATATCCGTCCGTATTTTGTTAGTGCTCGTTCTGCGCACTTCTCTTCCGTCTTCGTTGTTTTTGGCGTGCTATTTTTCATATATTGCTTAAACATGTACCAACTCGCCCACATCGCCACTCGAATTATGTCCCGATCTCACTCATTCATACCGAAACAGCAATCAAACTTTATTGTTTCCTTTGAACAGAGAAAACTCCAACAGCAACATGGCCAGTGCTTCTTCCGACGCCAATAATCTCGACGATCAATCGCTCGTAGCGACCATTGTTCCGGAGCTCTACATCAAGGCGCACCAACTCCAGCGAGCGATCAACGTCAAAGCTCTCGACCTGCTGGAATTGTCCTTCGCATCAGCCAACGACGCCAGCCAGCAGATCCTCGACGTGGGCTGTGGGACGGGTGACTTCACGCGGCAAGACCTGCTGCCGCGCTGCGAGCCCTGCCGCAGGATTGTGGCCACGGACGCTTCTCCAGCAATGGTGGAGTACGCCAGGGAAAACTTCCCGCACGAGAAGATCGCGTACGAATTACACGACATCGAAAGCGACGTCTCGAGGCTCGTAGAGAAGTACGGCAAGTTCGAGCGCGTCTACTCGTTCTTTGCCTTGAACTGGGCGGAAGACCTCGCGGCGGCTGTCCGAAACGTGGCCGACTTGATGACCGAAGATGGCGAGTGCTTACTGGTGGTGTCGGCTCGCATCTGTCTCTACAGGATCTGGAGGAGAATTGTGGAGATGGACCGGTGGAAAGAGTACAAGAACGTAAGTTGTTCTGCTCATTTAGTTCTTGCACTGCGAACTTTTATGTAACAACGACAATGGTGTAAGCGCTCCTAGGTATAAAAGGGACGACAGCGGCGTGACGCATGTCCTCTGACCTGCACATTAGAGTTTCCCATATTAATCCGGGTTGCGTCACAACGATCCTTTTCTATAATTCGTTCCAGCTTCCGTCCGAGCGCAGCCAAAGGCTGAGGAACGGCCTGCAACTTTGAGAAGAGCGTTCCTACGTACCACGAAGTAGTCCGCAAAAGTATATATTTTTTAAATAACTGTTTTGTGCGTAAACATTGCACAATATTCCAGATGTGTATTGCTGAGAAGGATTTGCAACTAAAGGAATTAAATATCTGAACTTTATGTTTTCATTAATATATTTAAATGCATGTGGTTTGGTGAAAACACGTACATCCGCTGGCAACACGGCTGCAGCGCTCGGTGTTTCTGTGTGATTTCGTTTCCATAATGGCCGAATCATGTGCCTCGCTGCTTTCCTCACCGAGTCGCTTTAAAACGTCCTTTCGTAAAGGCACGTTTGGGCGTGAGGCGCGAGAGGTCGTGATGAATGTCTACTTTCGAATTCGGCAGGAGACTCCAACCGCGTCGTACCGCGAATGCGTTGTAAACAAGAAAAGCGTCCGGGCCACTACAATTCCCTGATATGCGGCGAAATCAGGGCACCCCTTTACCTGCGGATCACATTGAACGCCGATAAGCTTGTGGAAAGGACTGCACCTCGGGCCCTGGTATATCCAGACAATACAAGGAAACATCAACGGCTGGGTCATCGGGCACCTTGCAATGTGTACTTACATCTCGAAACTTTGCCGAACAGGTGGAAAGCTCGGACATCCCCTGTGACTAAATTTCAAAACGTGAAAGGGTACTTTTTAAACCTGTGGCAGACGATACCGTTGACACACCCGTAGCAGACGAAATACTCGGCGAGCGCGAGCGGCGCGGACGACCGGCGGCGCAGCGGAGTGATACAAAAGTGCAGGCGAGATCGCGTGACCTATTGCCGGCGTGTGATTGGCTCCGGCCACATGTAGCTTTAGCTGCGCTCGGACGGAAGCTGAAACGAAGTATTAGCGGCGAGATATTTTGGTGGCGCCCTCCTGTGGTTTCCTCTCGTGACGTCATGACCTTGCGAACAACAAGTTCGATGGTGTTTGTAATTAACATGGTGGAAGCTTGAAATCATTGCGCCCTGAAACCAAGACTGCCAACACCGTCAAAATTGAAGTTCTTACATTACTCTTATTTGTGTCGACGAGAAAACCTTTGCTGGCGTCATTACCAGTATTCGGCCAATCGTCGAAGGCCGACCACAGTGACGCTTTTGACCGCGCACGTCGCCAATAGTGCTTTTCCCCTAAGATCGCCTATTTTTTTTTCACACACACATAAACAATAGATAAAAAAAAGTCCCGTGTTAATTTACAGGACAAGCAACAGCTGCGACACGTGACGCAAAGTCGTTGGGCACCATGGAGAGCGTAAACAAAGGCGTTCGAAACAGAATAGACATTGGACCATTTTGTTCCGAACGTTTTTGTTTCTTTTTTGTTCCGGATCGCGTGAGTGCGCGACTTCCGGCACGAGCTTCTGTGCTACGACGTCATTTTGTTATCGGATGTTTTTTGTTCTTTGTTTTGTTTTTTATCCAGAGAGCGCGTGTTTGGGCCTAGGGTACTACTAGGGTGCCTTCATGTGCGCTTTGCTTGGGGTGATGACATCTGGCCATTTTGTTTCGAACTCTTATTTTTATTTTTTGTTCTCAACCGCGTGAAAGAGTGTGTCCCTGCACGCGCTCGTGGCGCTGACAGTGCTACAGCGACATTTCGTTTCCTGCGATTTCTTTGTATTTTGTATGTGAGCGCGTGCTGTCGGCATCTTGTACTACAAACGACGGCATCACCCTAAACAGAAGGACATTGAGGCACTACAGGTTGTTAACGCTGTGGTGTAGCTCGATTTTCTTCTCGAACGCCGAGGCCAACGTTACTAGAACACTCAGTTGGGAAACTCACCGTTGTAACCCGGGCCGCTGGCGTCCACCGAGACCGAGCTAAATAAGACAACAGCGCCACTCTTTATCATTTGTCTTTACTGGGGTCACCCTGAGCTTTTAGAAAGCATGTTTTTGCGTAAAAACCAACAAAAAAAAACCTCTTTTTCTAGTAACTTTTATTGGAGCTTTGTACAAAATAAAGGGCGCTTGATGTTTTCTAAAATCTTTAGTTTGCAAGATTTTACGGCAAAATTAATATTGTTTTTATACAACCATGCCTCAGTGGTGATTTCATCTAGCGCGTCCCGATCCTAACTTCGATAAAAATTCGCGGCGCTTCCGCTTGGGAGACGGGGATGGCACCCCTGGAACCCCTTCCACCGTACCTGTGTCGGCGCCAAAATGGCCGATTAAAGCCAAAATAGAAGTCACGTGCAGTTCCTTGAGTGGCCGCTGCGGGAGAAATGGCGGCGTTGCGATCGCCATTAGCTCGGTCCTCGAGTATGGTTTGGTGCCACTTTTTCAGAGCAGGCTCTATGGCGGTTTCCCAACTGAGTGGTTTAGTAACGTTGGCCGAGGCAAACGGTCAAGGAATCATGAGCTCCAGCGGAGCGCGTTCTGCGGCTAAACCCAGCCGGAAATTTTTCCGCAAAATTTAGCAGGGAATTTTTCCCGCTAAATTTAGCGATGAACTTTACCCATAATGCAATGCGCCGTGACGTCACGAGTGACGTCTCTCGTGACTCTCGTGACGTCACACGCCGTGTGACGTCATTATGGAAAACGTTCCATAATGCAACGCACGCCGACGCCGCTCAAGCCGGAAACGGGCGCCTAAAAGCAGCGCTCTAAAACTGGTGTAGCCGTGTGGTAACGTCTCTGCTTCGCACGCAGCGGTCCCAGGTTTGATTCCCGCGGGCGGTGGGAGATTTTTCTAAGGGTTTGGCAAACGTCAATGGACGGACGCCGTACAACGCAAACAACGACATCAACAACGACATAAACAACTAGAGCACGAACACGTCAACACTACAACATAACGACGGACGTCGTTTCCACTGGTGGGAAGAGCCCATAACAGCTATCGCTGTAAATCAAGTCACCACGGCATCGAGTAAAACACAACGGACAAGAGACAATTCACCCGCCAATGCTTTTCAAGCATAACATTCGAATACCAATAAGATTTGGGTCAAATGTTTTAGTTACTTAAATCATTACATCATTTAAAAAAATGAGTTGAATAAAGATTAAAAAAAAAAAAAATTCCAAGAGACCGTGCGCGAAGCGACAAAGGAATACCGGGAGTGCCCTGCAAATTTCGCCTTGCCACATCTCCACTCACCTCGTGACACTAAGAGAAAGAGAGAGAGAGTCTAGCGAAATTGCTCGCCTGTTCTCGCCTGCTTGCCTGCGTAAGCTCCGTCACTTCCAGGATCACCTCCGTCGTCTGCTAGAGCCGGTTCTATACGGCATATTTTGAAAAAAAGTCTCTTGATATTTAGATTCCATCACATCTTAAAATGAAAAGGGACAAGTGCGACTACATTAGGAAAAAAAACGTTTTGAGACTTACAATACAGCTTCTGCGAGTTTTTAATTTGTAGAGATTAAAAAAATAAATAGGGGTTGGAGGTTAGACGAGTGCTGTTTTCACCATATATATATTATGCACGGCGGACAGTAGATCAGTTGATAAACATCGTGGTAAGTAAGCTAATTACCTAAAATACGTTTTAGGAGTTACGTTGCAATCCCAGTATTAACGGCAATTACTATTAGAGGCCAGACCCACTAAAAAGCGTTGAAAAGGTAAAATCGTTTTTGAGATATTTATTGATAAATTATATATTTTTTAACTCAATTTATAATTGCGCGCATAGAGCGCGCCACGAGCACTGCACTGCCCACAATAGCGTACAGAAGACTGACGTAGTCGTTTCAGTGAACCGTCACTTGTGTCGCCTGCGGACCCACCAAAGACACGCTGCCGAGATAGTGACGATATAATTGAAACGAATACGTCATTCTTATAAGCGTCATTATGGGCAGGGCTTGCGGCGCACTGTTTGCGCGCAATTTTAGGTCAGCCTAAAAAATGAAAATGTATTAATTAATATCTAAAAAAAAATTAAATTTTTGCAAGTTATTTCAATTTGTCTGGCCTCTAGTTGTAAATGCCATCACTACTGAAATTGCAATATGACCGCTAAAATCAATTATTATAAAGTAAATTAAGATATTTTAGTTAATTAGTCAACTCACCATGACGATTATTCCCTCTTCTTATGCACGCCGAGCCTGCAAAATACATGGTCAAGAGGGCAGTTGTCTAACTTTCACCCCTTTTGATTTAAAAAGTCTGTTCGAATTAAAATGAAAACACACTTTACATGCTTCACAAAAAGAATTAAATGAAGACCATTTGTGACTATTCTTTCAAATAGTACTGCAATGTGAAAGAGTAATCTGTAAAACGTTACTGAAAAGAATAGAGGGAGGATAGAAAAGTTAAACTCTGAAGACAACGCGAAGAGTAAAGCTCTCAAGGCTCAAGGCATGAAGCCGACCGATAACATATTGTCGAAACAAACAGCTAGTAGAAGTGATCAAGAGCTTTGCACTTTTGTTTTAACAATACCTCCAACACTTGGGATGAGAATTTGCTAAAGAATTCGCTGGACCTTTTAATCTCCGAAACGATTTGCTGGTTGACGGGTTGTGTACACCATTCTTATGCTCAGATATCCACAACCCAGCTTGCAATCTCCACAGTCCAACATGGATTGCACGTGACACCAACGCACCATGCTGGTGGTCACTCTTACATGTTCTGGCGATATAAAAAAAAAAAATTGGTGAGGCTAGATGTATGCTGGAAAAGGTGCGCACTAAGCAGCAAGGCAATGACAGCTGATGTAACGTCCATGCAAGTCATGTTTAGGGAAACAATGACGCATTTTTACAGCGAAGCTGTATATGGCATGGGTTCCGTGGATTTTTCCTGGTCGTCAACAAAAATCTCTCAGCGCCCTCTGCTTGTCGTCGTTCCAAGCGCTGCGTGCCTAGTTTCCTTCCGCTCTCCCGGGGTGGCGGTCCCGTCGCGCGTGTCTAGTTTCCTGTCCTGAATGGATATAAAAAGTCAGAAAGACAAGTTTCCGTTGTCCATTTTTAATTCCACTTCTCTTCTCTCGTCGTAATGGGGAGGCCGCATTTGGTCCGGACTTCCGAAGAGCAACGCGCCTACGAAGAGCAACGGCGGGAATGGCAACGAGAATGTCAGCGGCGGCGGCGGTCGGCAAACACCACCGATGAAGATCGCGCATAAATGTTCATATCTTTGTTCAAAATTCTTTGTCACATCTGTGTCGTGTGCTAAACAGCTTCGCTAGTCATCCACCTTCACAGAGTGGAATGGCCCATGATTTTTAAACCTGGTTACTTTTCATCCACTTGAATTCACAATCTGCGTGTAAGCAAACGTGGACACATTCGCGTCATATTCCAAAGGGTGCAATACGAATCATCCGTTCTGCTTAAACACAGTTGGTCATTTTTGTATATTAACGTGTTCCTACTCGTGGGATCAAGCACGTGCGACTTTAATCCTGCCAAAGTTGCCTTTATGCGCAGGCTGCACGGGCTTCCACACACCGGGCTGGATTTAGTTAGATTTAGAGAGTTTTAGAACAGGGGGCCCCACGCTTTGGGTCTCCCAAAGAGCTTTGGGGCCCCCAATGGGAAGCTCTCTAATGTCTCTTTCTTAACGCGTAGGTTGTCGAGCGTTTTATTCCACAAAGCCAGGATATCAAAGACAGGCCGGGCCTCACCTCCTACATGCTGGGCGTTCTTCAGGAGGCCAACCTCAAGCCGCGCACGTGCAAAGTGATAACTCAAGACGCATGCAGCATGGACAGAGACGAATTCATCCGTAAGTGTTTTTGGCCATCGCGGCATCGTTTCTCATGTCGCACGCCAAGTGGCGAGGAGATCAAACTATATATGGGGCGGTTTGTACATCATGCTTTTAATTTTCCAAGTGCTCTTTGTTTACCCGAAACAAGGCCTGTGACCTACTTGGGATACAAATCGGACATGACTGCTCCTTCAGCGTTCGAGTGGGATTAATCTTCAATGGGAGCTTCAGTGATTGAACAAGTGCTTCGGCCGAACGTTCGGCTACGTCAGCAGGGCGCTGCGTCAAAAGCAGAAATACATAATTCATGTACTGTTATCCATGTGGGTGTAGATCTTAACCTAGCCTGTAGGGGCGCGACCGTTAAATCTACTTCCCAATGGATGGGCGGGAAGTTTGTAAATTGACTTCTAAATTACATTTCGAGTGCTAAATTTTGAGAATGTAACTTAGCCTAAAGATGGTCGTGTCTATCTGCGGCGTTTGAATAAGACGACTCTTTGCACAATGGCAGTCCTCAACATATATCGTCGTGAGTGTAGGATCGAAATTGTTTGATTGGAAATTTGCTTTTTGTTCGTTGTGTGACACTTCAAAGGGCCCGAAGGAATGCAGAGCGTGTTTTTCTTTAAACTTACCTGAGACTTTCCCCTGATAGACTTCCTGATCGAGTGCCTCTGTTGAGATCTCTCCAGGATTAGAGAAGAGCCCTGTCCTCTTTCTGCTTGATACACAACGAAAGTTGTAGAAAGATAGTGTCAAATAAAAAAAAATTGCAAACCATTTATCTATTATTGGGATAGCAGTTATTGTTGCACACACGGGCAGGTTAGGAGGAAACTGAATTGGTGCGTAGGTTACGTGAAGCAAATTTTCCGCTAAATTTAGCGGGGAACCTGAATTTGTCTGCAGATCCCGTGACGTCAGATCACGTTACATCAAATTTCTCGCCATATTTAGCGGGGAAACTGAATTGGTGCAAAGGTCACGTGACGTCAGTTTTTCCGATAAATTTAGCGGGGAACCTGAATGAGTGCATAGGTCACGTTAGGTCAATTTTTCCGCCAAATTTAGCGGGGTGCGTAGTGCATAGGTCACGTGACATTAATTTTCCGCTAAATTTAGCGAGGAAACTGAATTGGTGCATAGGCCACGTGACGCCAATTAGTGGCAGCGCGAGCTCCGGTACAAAAAAGCGTGATCTGAACGCGATCTACTAAAACTCTCTATTATTAATTGGGGTTGTGTGATAGTTATACAGCGAGTCGTTGGTCAGACACTTTTAATGTTGCGACGAGTCACTCGCTGTAGATGAGCAATTTAGCCAGTGCAGTACAACCGCTAGCCTGGGGTTTTTAACGTGCACCACGCAGTAGTGATACACGACCGCACGCCGGTACGATGCTCATCCAGATCGAAACGGGCAGGGGTGGGAATTGAACCCAGAATGCCTGGGTTCTGCAGCGCGAGCTTTCGCTCCACGTGCTCCGAGCTGGTGTGCGCTATACTTCGTCTCACCCTAGCATGGACTAACCTCGAAGGCTGTGCTAGCGCGAGCGGCCAGCCTTGACTGCCTTGACTAGAGCACTTGCTGCACGAGCGCTCGTGCAGCCGCCGCGGCTTCATTCAAAGTGACTAGCTCGCGCTTTTAGCACGCGCGGCTAACAATAGTCCATACTAAGGTGAGACGAAGTATAGACCACTCGGCCACTGACAGCCAACAGAGCGTGTGATGTTCGGACCCACGTTATGAGCATGCCCTAGGCCTCTGCAAAAAACGAAAACAAACGTAGAAAAAAAAATAGAAAAAGAAGATGTACGATGGGGGTCGTTGCACTTATGTCGCGGAGGAATGTCGCTTCACGCGTTCTTGAAGTGTCCTGTTTGGAGAGCACTTTAGACGACCAGAAGCACTAATTTGGACACTTGGCGAAAAAGTCGGCGAGAAATCCGGTGGCCGTGATTGAGCGGCGCCACACTTGACCTTGGCTGTGGCCAATCGCAGCCGTGGAATTTTTCCCCGGCGTTTTCGCCAAGTGTCCAGATTAGGGCCCCAGAGTTGACATTTCATCAAACAAGACCGTCTTTCCCTCGCGAACTGTCTTCTTGCGCTTTACTTATCGCTCTTCCTTGCTGACTTCGGAATACATGTGCGCTCCTCTTTCTTTCAGAACTCCAACTTTCACTAAATCCGATTATGCCATTGCTGTCCGAGGAATCAAAGACGACACTCAAGAGAGACGTGACGGAGGTTGCGCTCAAGTTTTTGTCCGAGAAACCAACCGGGGATCCGCAGTACCTCTCGGACGTCTTCGTGGTTCATGCAACCAAAATTTCCAACGAGGCTTAAAATGGATCCTCTAGTCTTTATCTAACCAAGCGCATAGAAGTTTTAACTCCCGCAGCCGACGCTACTACGCGATGGAACAAATCAAGCAGCGAAAAATATGCATCGTCATGGCAGTTGTTATCTATCGCAGGATCACGGAGAATTCAACTGTGCAATAGTGATCAGTGATAACAAGCGTTCGAACCCTATGAACGCCATGACGATGCACTTTTGGTACTGGTTTATTGGCTCCGTCAAATTTAGCGTCGGCTGCCGTCGGAATGAAAACAAAGACGGAGTATAGTGTTTGTAAAAGCAGGTAGAATATACATTCGCGGACGTTAAAGGGGCCCTCCAACAGTATTTGAGCGTCTACTTTTTTTGCGGTTTCTCCACGCTAGTGGTCCCGGAAACCCAGTGGACAACGAAAGAGTTTAAAAATATTAGCGCATCATATTTTAATTTGACAACTCGGAAACACCTCCTCCGACGGTGGCGCCGCGAGGTGCCGAATGCGCGCGCACAACGGCGCTCCCTTTCACTATACGTCACATTCACTGGGTTTCGTGATTGGCGAGAGCCGTCCCAGAAACTTTGTAGCGGAATAAAGTATATCACACGTTAACCGTCATCATTTCTCTAAAAAGTCGTTTTTATAGAGCTAATAAAGTTGCAAATTAAAGTTCAAAAAGGGCGAAAACAACGTCTCGTCGCTCGTCGCTCATGCGCGCCTCCCAGCGGCGGAGTACCTCCTACTTGCCGAGGTGGCTCCGGTGGCGGAGTTGCGGGAGACGAGCCCTTGGACGAGCCTTCCGCGGCTGTCGAAGCGGACTGCGGCGCTTGCGTGGTGTGTCCTCGTACGGCATGACGCCCAGCTCCGCACTCCTTTTCAAGAATTCGGCGCTCAAAATCCGATAAGCCCGGTAAATTCATCGATGATGGCAACCCGATTCCAAAGCTACGATGGTTGCAGCGAGGCCTAATGGCCGACCGGGCCGACGGGCTATCAACCAAACTCGCGTCCAATTGGCCAACCGCTTTGCTCCAATCGCTAAACTGTTTCATTTTACGTCATGAAGCGCAATGTTTTGCTTATTTAAAGTTGTTTTCTGCAATATTTAATTTGCTAATAGCTCACAAAATATTGCGAATTTCTGTAATATTTTTTTCCCTCGGTGTTCCTGCTTTCATGGAGCCCCGTTTCAGCGCGAACTTCAAACCTGTCAAAAAATTGTTGGTGGGCCCCTTTAACGTGCTAGCTCGGGTCAATTGCCATTGAGAAGGCCTTCTTTGCGAATTGAATAAAAGCATGTGTATGGTTGAGCAATTATTATAATTAATTCTATTAGTAAGGCTGCCATGTGTACAATCTCAGAAGCAGCCAGATAGGAGGAAAATTGGTTCCTCCTCCACCCGTTCCGTTCGCGAGGCTCCGGTCTCTCGCGGATATCAGAGCAGCCCCTAGCTCGTGACATGTTCGAAAATATGCTCTCGCCGACTTTATTTTGCAGTTAACTCTAACCCGCAGTGCCGAGAGAACGCCCAACATTCGCCAGGCAATACAAAAAGACAAAAAAAAAAAAGCGAGCAAAAGGAGACAACGTGCCTACGTACCACTCAAGAAAATTTTATTCCACAGAATCAGCCTCTTGTCGAACAGGGTTGAATTATTGACTCTCGAGCAGCATTTCTGGCAACACAACGATATCCGAGCGAGACGACGCCGTTTGCACAACTTGGGAACGCGGTCATCTCCGGCGGCAACCCCAACAACAACTAGGGCGGCTCGGGCGGCTCGGCCACGATGTGACGCCGGCAAGCGCCATTTCGTCCGTGCGTTCCGACTGGCTGCGGCGGCATGGAAACTTTGCGCAGGAAGAATCGATCCCGGACCGATTGCCCCGGCGGTCTAATACTCCGTCGCCGGCGAGGGGATTCCCCCTTCCTGCGTCAAATTCCCCGCGGAATCGCCTGCGAATCCGCTAGTGTGAACGAGCCATTACAATACCCTCAAGGTGAAACACTGCGAGAGTTGAGGTGTGATGTCGGAGCCGCTAAGCCTCTAAGGTGTCATTTCGGTGCAGATGTGTTGAATGAACCGAAAAGGTGGGAGTGCGCCATATAGAGTCCGCATAGGCGTTTCGTATCATACCGAGTAACGCACCGGACGAAAATTCCAAAGCAATTTCATTAGACACAAACTGGGACTGCCATGTTGTAATTCAAGAACCCTTCGAAAATCGCACGCCCAAGTTTGAAATTTAGGAACGACGAAACTGCATGTGTTTGCATGAACCGTTTTCCCTGTCGTTGGTGTGGCTGCCTAAACGTCTTATGCAATGTTATTAGACGCAGACTAACACCCACTTGTGGTCACTGAAGAACACTTCCAAAATCGCGCACTCAAGTTTTAAGCGTGTAACTCTACCTACTTTCACGCCGGTGGTTTCGCCGGCTAACACTTATTCGTTCTATCACCCGAGAACCTTTCTGGCATAATTAGCGAAGCCGATTTGTTTTTTATTGTTTCCATAATTAGCAGTTTTATGTTTATGTTTCTACGCTCCGTCATGGACGTGACAAAGTATTGTCACGTGACGTCACGGGAAGTCACAGTTTCACGTGATTTCAAGACATCACGTAACTCAGGGTGTCACCTCACGTTATTAAGGCGCGTACCGTCACTGTGCAACGTGACTTGACAGTGTCACGTGATAATGTCATTCGACGCCAATTAACAGCTGACGTGATGGGCGTCGTGACGCCAGGGTGATGTTGAGCGGCGTGACGTCGACGGCTTCACGTCAATGTTGAATGGAGAAGTGCTGAGTGAGTGAGTTAGTGAGTTTATTGAGAAAATAATATTGAAAAAGGGGAAATGCGGAACGAGAGGTTAGCCTCCCAACGCAAGGTCATATTTCGCGTTCCTCTTGAGGATGGGGAAACCAAGAGTGGTTGAGTGGAGGAAGAGGAGGTCTAACGCCTGGCCGTCGAGGGTAAAGTCGCGAGAAGAGGTCCGCGGCCTGGAGGAAATCAAAGATGGCTTCAAGAATTGTAATCCTGGTCGATTGTGGTCCTATTGGGAAAAGGAGACTTAGGGTATCTTGGTTGCCGATGTTATTTGCTGCGACAGTCTTTTGAAGATAATCCCTTGGTCCTGCGTGTTCTGGGCATAGCCAAAAACATGCTGCGGATTTTCTGTCACGTCATACTGGGGACATTTTGAAGAATATACCCGTCGAATGAGGTGCAAACGAAAGTATGTATATGCGCAGCCAGTTCGTAATCTGTGCAGTAAAAATTGTTGCTTTCTCGTGAATGTTTTTCTTGGAATAATGAGAGGTGGCGATCCAGAGGCTGTTTCGGGGTGAGGGTGATTGGTTTGCACCTCGTTGTGAGTAATGCTTCGTGCATAATTGTATGGGTAGATTTCTATCGTTTGTGATGCGTCGTCGTGGGCTTCGTTGGCGAGGGCATCCGCCTTTTCATTCCCGTGTAAACCTACGTGTGATGGGATTCATTGAAAGTAGGTGGTGTTTTCTTGATTTGCCTTATTGCGTACAAGTTGGGCAATGTTTTTCGTGAGTGGTGTTGCTTTCCTTAGGTTTTCAAGTTGCAAAAAGGCTCCTCTTGAGTCTGTCAAGATCACGAGCTGCTCTTTCTTGTTGTGCTCCGATCTTTTGGTGAGTGTAATACCCGTGCCACACGGGCAACTCGAATGCCATTTACAACGAATGACATTTCTCCCAAATGTCATTCGACTGGTGCTACACGGCCTGCACGAATGGCATTCGCTGCAAATGTAATTTGCCACCGAAGGGGTTCGGCGGAACTCATTCGCATTCGGTCACGGGCCAAATGTGTAACCCCTACCCCAGGCCCCAAGTAAAAAAAAAAAAAAACACCAATGTGATTACGTTAATCAAAGTATACCCGAACTAAAAGTTATTTATTTGTTTGTTTTTATGTATGCATTCTTTTATACTAGATTTGAAGCGCGGCTTGTCACATAATTGCAAGCGGCTACTCTTTAACCCAGTATACACAGCGACTTCGCCTGCGTTGCCATCTTTTTCGCGTTTCTTCTCGGTTTTGTTACGTTTCGTTCGAACTTCCAAGTTTCTTCCGATGGAGCCGCAAGCGCCGCAAGCAGCCGCGATCGGTGCACTGGGCGGTGCGCAGCGAAAGCAGCAGCTAGAGCCACGGAGTTCGAGAGCAGCTGCTCTTCGATTTCACGAACGCGAGAGTGAGCGTCCTCAGCTTTGGCTTCGAGCCTTTGCTGCTCGGCACGGTGCTTGGCGCGTAAATAAATTAGGGCGCTCATTAACCGTCGCACCCGTTTACCGTCCTCCGGTGCAGGGACCGACACTCGCGACTATATAGGAGCCATTTCCTTTCGCTTTGGTCAGCTTCTGTCTTTGGCTTTGGCTTATTGCGGCTAGAGCAACTATATATATAAGCGTCACCAACAAATAAATTACAGCGGAAACGCAAAAAAAAAACATAAAGTAATTGACTGCAAAATTTGTTTAAAACTAAACAATTGACACGTTTTAGATATCATAACCTTGAACAAACGTATTTAGCTTACAAAACACTCTACAATTAGTTTTCTTCAGAGAGGAGGCGCTATCATCATCATGGCGCAACATGACATTCAAAATGTACGTGTAGCACGGGCTTGAAATGTAATGTCATTCGGCGCCCAAATGAGATTTGCCCTGAATGGCATTTGCCATGTCCGTGTGGCAAGGGTATAAGCCACATGGCTGCAAGCTCCGCTGTAGTTGTGTCATGGCAGTAACTCAATCGGGTTTTGGAAAACTGTTCACTTTTAGGTACGACATAAGCAGCTGTGGTGGACATTATCTTTTTTGCTTGCCCCTGTGTAAATGTGGATCATTCGAAATTAAGACTGGATTGTGTCTTTTGCAATGTCGCGTGCCACAATATCTGCCATGTGGCCGCGTCATGGGAGGTCTGGAATTTCTTGTGTAATATAGAGATGGTCTACCCGCTCGCATGGAGGTGGCAGGGGAGGAATGTTTTCTGGGTAGCCAATGTGGATGATAAACAGCCCCATGGTTGTGCCAAAGTGAGAATGATCGCGTGACAAAATGACGTCGATGAGCATTTAGAATGACGGTACTCTGAGAAGTCTAGTGCGCATGGCGAAATGATTTTTCCTGTGCCTGATTTTTGATTGGGGAGTCATCTGCCTCGATTTGTGTGGAGTGTTCCTTGATGAAGATGGTACAGTGATGTCTCGTTAATATGCACACCTGCGTTCCTGTAAAAAATCGTCCATAATGTGAGTAGTCCATAATAACGAGACAAAAATGCATGTATTTTCCCGGTTTGTTCCCGAAAGTGGCGTCCATATAGTGGGGTATTCGTATTAACGGGGTCCATATTAACGAGACATGACTGTAGTCTAAGACAGACCCCGAGTGCACTTCGATAAAAAATCTCCAGGGCTTTCTACTGATATTTAGTGATCTCCATCAGAGGGAGAGCATAGAATATTATGTCAACGATGAGACCCCGGTATAGTCAACATGACTTGTTGGTCGGTGTCCCTGTTACAACCTGCTATTCTGAGAATAGCACCTAGAAGTTGTGGGCACCCTGGCGGCTCCCTAGCCCAGTTGCCCGACTGCGAGGCAAAGGTGCCGAACTTTTCCCGCGTGACGGCGACGTCACGCCAGCCACGCGCACATCGGATGCGCCGCCTTGATAAGGCAGATCAGAGGCGGCGCACAGGGAGTCGCTGCCTGGACTCAGGCGCCGCTGGTAACGATGTTAATCGTCTCGTCCATGTCCCATTAGATGTAATTTCTTGTTGTTGAAACCGTTGGCTCCGTATTATTCCTCCGGGTCGGGTATGCAGGAAGGCAAGCCGACCACAAAGTTTACGGGCTTCGTTTATGGTACGCTTAGCTGCTAGGTGCCAATTGGCTGTATCGTCAATAATGACGCCAGGATATTGCACCTCGGTTTCTCTTCGAATCCACTTGCCCCCTACACGTAGGGTACTGAATTCCCAATTAAGCCGAACTCCTGGCCGGTAGGTCAGTACCGACGTTTTTGTGGCCGAGAGCGTCAGACCCGCGTGGTGCGTCAGACGGTTCTCGTAGTCAGGGTATATATGTTGGAGTTTCGCTTGCACTATGGTTGATATGCGGGGCCTTCACACCAAAGTGAATTATCGTCTGCGCAAATAACGCAGATTATTGTAATTATCTCACCCTTACGAACTACCGGGGAAGGCCGCGGCCGCCAATATGTTGAATAGTAAAATGCTTAAAACACTCCCTGTGGTACTCCTTGGGAAGAGACACGTGTCAAACTCATATGTCCTGCCACCTTGACTTTAAAGGCGCTTCCGTGTAGGGAAGGACCGAATGAGCTTGAGTGATCTCCTTCTGACACCGATCTGATGGAGGCGCTCTCTGATGATACTGTGTGGAAGAGCATCGAAGGCTCGGTGAATATCAAGAAAAAACAGCGTGAAGCGCGTGTTTCTTGGCCTTGACTTGCTCTAGTGATGATGTTAGGTTCCCGGTAGAGTCAGCCGTGCAGCAGAAAGGACGGAACCCCGAAAGCTGTGGTGGTATCGCTTATGCGTCTTCAAGTTGCCAGTTGAGGCGTCGATGAAGCGTGCGTTCGAGAAGCTTGCAAGAGCAGGATGTCAAGGATATTGACGGTAGGACGCTATCACAGATTTGCACTTGCCAAGCTTTGGGACGGCTACAACCACGGAATGCAGCCAGAGGAAGGGAGCTTGCCAGACCGCCAAATGCCGTTGAGATATTCTAGTAGATGGTGTCTGTCTGTAGCGTCAATGTTCCTGAGGGCTTGGCTTGTGATGCCGCCAAATCCTTGGACAGATTTGCGGCGGCAGTGGGATAGCGTTAGGTCCAGTTCTGCATTCGTAAAGTCGGCATTGATTGTGGGATCGGGGAAAGATGTAAATATTGGTTTTGGTGCTGGAGGTTTTCCTTGTGGGGAAGCGATAGATTTTGAGAATTCATCTGCGGATACTTTAGCAAGGTTAGCCATTGATATTTTGTTCTCGATGGCTATTTCCGCAAAAGGACATCTGCCAAGGCGCGTGGTGTGTCGACGTAGTTTTGCGTCTATTCGCCTTGATATTGTCCAGTCTGCCGGAGCATTTGCGCACCTAGCAATCCGTTGAGCTCGTCATGACGCAGCTCAAATTTCATGGTAAGTTATATCTGGGACTGAGGTATTAGTAGGCAGGGGGATCTTTTTGGTGGATTTTAGAGTGGAAGTTTGCATTGCCTCTTCTATTGGGAGAGCGCCTGCATCAGGGTTATTTAGGAGCTTTGGTAGTATTTGTCGGTACAGATCCCACTTAGTTTTGCTGTATTCACGGTGTTTTGGCGCGAGGCTGCAGCAGGGAGTGAGATGTATAGGAACATGATCGGAGTTTCATGTGCTTGGCTCCTCGTCTCGGATCATCCTGCTGTCACGTGATACAAACCTAAGATCTAGGACGCTTGTTTTTGTGAGATTAGACGTAGTGGTGTTGGGGCTCAAGTATTTATGCGGTGAAGGTCAAGACCAGTTGTGACATCAAAGAGAGAAGTGCCATCGTTGGTTGTGCCGCCGCTGCCCCACGTAGGGTGGTTCGCTTTAAAATCGCCACACCAAATTATGGGTTCAGGACAATGAGCACCAATTATCCGCATTATGTCGGGATCCCATGTTTGATTCGGTCGAATATAAGTTTATATAATAGTGAAGTCATATTATTTAAGCGTAGTTTTGCTGCTACGTGTTTTTCACACGCAGACTTCATGTCGCTTCAGCAAATTTCTTTCTGGTAGATTGAATCTCTAATGAATTATGATGCGCGATATTTTCCATCGGGGCGAATCGTATGGCTGTGGTATTGGACAGAACAGGAAAGTCGGTGGAGGCCTTCTGATAAATAGGTCTCTTGCAAGGCGAGAACATCTGTTTTAGACTCAAGACGACTACGCCGAAGCTCGGGAAGACGAGGGCGAAAGATATTTACATTCCACTGTAGCACACTAGGTAAGGTTTTCATACTTCTTGGCTTTTTGTCATCGGTGTTTTAGCTATTAAGGTAGAACAAGGATAGTGTTATGTTTTTTGCTGTCATTATAAATCTGTGTGCTTCAGCAAGGTAAGTGCGGAAAAACTTTAAAATATCATTCCAATAATATATTCTAAAGAAATGTTGGCAACTATCACTCGGTGAAGTGTTGATGACGGTGATGTTGTTGACAATATTTTACGAAGAGCGCGATCAACACAATTGGGATTAAAGCCTTAAATGTAGAGCTAGTTTCCATTGCATTCGCTTGAATGGGTGTCAAACTCAAGTCGGGAGGTGTGTGTGAAGTGATGTCCTTGATATTTTGTTTCTCCCAGAAGGATGGTTTTTGAGATCTTCTGGGCGTGGTTGACACTGTGGGTTTTTTCTTCTGTGGGATTTTGGGCTGTTTTTTCTAGATTATAAAAGGGAGTGCAATCCTCCATGGTTAGGAGTGGCACATCCCTGGGGCAGATACTAGGACCAGGTGTGTCCTTCGCGGTTTTTTTCTTGATTGTTTTGTGTTTAGAAGGTATCGCACTTCTTGCTTCACGGAATGTAGTGTTCTTCTCAAACTGTGTTTTGCAACTTCAGTCTTGCTTATTTTTACTGGACACTCGGTTGCTTTGGAGGCGTGCTTTCCTCGACAGTTCACACAGTAGGGGTCGGATTCGCACACGCCTTCATGACATTGTCATATCGGTAGCACAATTGGAAGTCACCATTGCACGCAGCCGCAATGTGGTCGAATTTGTGGCATTTGTAGCACTGTACGGGGCGCGCTCGTCACAGGTATTACTTCGGCCCTCACGAGACCCACTTTGATGTGTTGAGGTGCAAAAGTTTCCTGCAAATGCTACTCTCACAACGGGCGATGCCCTCCCGAGTCGTTTGACTTCTGTTATGCCGACTAAGGATTGCAGATATGTCTTTATGTCTACCTCTGTGCAATCAGGGACAGTGTCACGAAGTACGCCAAAACTGTTTGTGCTGTCTCTGGGTAGAAAGGCTCTCACGGACAGTGCAGAGAACTTGTTTATCTTGAGAAGCTCCGCTTTGAGGAATAATCGTTTGGCATCACCAGCAACTATGTCACGAGCCATGTTAAACCATGTTGGGTGCAATGTTTAGGAAGTCTGAGAGCTTGTGTTTGCTGAGTGATTCTACCTTGTGGTTTTGAGTGGGGATGCATAACACAGTGCATCCGACTGGTAGGTTGCTTTCGTTCTTGAAAGATAATACTGAACTTCGGCACATCTTACGTCGTTTCTTGCCATGACTGATCTCGTACTCAACGTCGTCAGAAAGGATGTCGTCGTCGTCGAGACCGTTGGTGGACACGATTGCCGACGAGGAGCTGCTGACTGTTTCAGCGATGGCTTCATCTGTCAGAATTTTATGTCCGTGTTTGAACGATTCCGAAGAATGTGCTTCCTCTATTTCTAAGATGGGAAGGATCGGTGGGTTTGGTTGTTCCGAGGTCATTTTTGTAGATCTTCTGGCCTTCCAGAAGGTGCCCTTTGGGCGTAGAGCTTCAATGCCTTTCTGCTGGTGAGTAATTGCAAAATACAAGATGAAACAAGCGTAATTTACCGGTTAATTGAGGATGGAAGAAAGACACAAAAATGAGGTTACCAGTACCAGTGTCGTCGTCGTCGTCCTTTCGCGGGGTGCAAAACATTGCCCGCCGCGTCAATATGGTGCGCGGTCGACGGCGCAAAACCCGCGAAGTGAATGTCCAACTAACTGCTATCACAGTAAAAAAAGACGATCGCTGCAACCAACAAAACCATGACGTCCTACTCCCTGGGTCATATTACCGCAAAGGCGAACAACAGCGTCACAGTGACGTGTTCTCATAAAATTCGCACCTTTCATCATTGTCTTCGCTAACTCGTGAATTTCAACAAAACTAAGCCGAAGGCGATTTCAAGATGTGTCGCATGCTTTTATCAATGGAGCCAACGCTACTTTGTCTTGCCATAAGCCCGAGCGCAGACACAGGCTAGAAGACGCGTAAACAGACACTCAGACCGAGCGAAACGTTACGGCGCAAATTCTGCGCTTGATTTGATTGAGCCGGTGGATGAGCACGCACAGAAAAACGGCGAATGCCGTGAAGCGGGAATTTAGGACATTCAAGATATTGCATTCGTGGATGTTCAAACCGCGGGTCGTCGTCAATACAGTGAGTTTATAACCACTTCCAAGAAACATAAAAGTGTTCCAGTGAGCGAGGAGAGAAAAAATGAACCCGTGAAGATTTGAGACACGCCGTGTTCGTACGGAGCACACTGTTCGGCTTGGGTAAAATGACGCTTCACAGTCAGATAGAACGCATTTAGTTTCGTGGCTTGTGCTACTATAAATTGGCAGGCACACTGTTCCAATCAAAATGAACTTAGTCCGAGAAAATGTTTAAGTTACACGCACGCTCCAGTTCTGCTCCCACCTAACACTACGTGACAAACATTAAGGTAAAATTCAACCAGTACGCAGGCCTTCCAAAATGTTGGTGTTGGAGAGAATCGGTTGATATAGCTGAGAACAGAGCGACACGAAAAAAATTGAAGAAAAACAATTGCTGCCATACTCTTTTTGCTGAAGTTAGAGGTAAAATTGTGTCACGGTTATTTTTAATATTCAGGTAACATTATTGAAGCTCAGTAATGAGTCACGTGCGCTTCGAGATCCGTGTTAACTACGCCAGCATCCCGGAGTTTCTTCTTACCGTGCAATCAGCACTCACGTCCCTTGTGATTGCCACGAATGTCAAAACTAGGCCGGACATGTACCCACAAACGCTATGCGTGCGTGCAATGCACGCGTGTAGCTCGCTTTTATTAACTAAATTTTTGCCAGTGGCTTGCATCTAACCGCAATAGGAGACGTGGCCGGCCAGAGAAACGAGTCACAGCTGTTGAATTCATGAGGTGGTGACACACAGAGCTCTAAACCTGTCCTTGTGATAGTCCAATTCACTGTACTGAGCTGGCATTCGTGAAAGAAAACCAAGATTCTCGAAGAAACTACAGATTCTCATTGTTGGAGCCGGTTTTTGTTACACATGCTTTTAACACAGAATGTGTTTAAGAGCTGGATTTTATGTGAAAAACGTAGACTTTTGTTTATCAGAAAAAAAAAAAGTTACATGGAGGTCAAGGAACATATAGCATACGAAACTCATAGCATACGTACTATGCAAAACTATAGAATGCCAATTTTAGAAAACGCGTTATTATAGCAAGAAACGCTTAGTTAAATACAACCATAACTAGTCGAAATTAGGCATAATTAGTTGAAATTAATTAGATTTATCAAAAAGGAGTCGCAAGAATCGAACCCCGGACCGTGTGACCCGCCGCCGGGCGCCTTTGCTGAACGACAAGAGGAGGAGGTGTGAACGGAAGAAAGAGAAGTAAGAAAATGTTTGGAAAGAAAGGACTCGTTTTGTAGGAAGCACTCCAATGGGGGGAGTCATTGTAACTATCTAGGTGAACAGGAGAGCAAGCTGCTGATCTATGTATGACTCACGAGAGCCTGGGGTAGCAGGTGGCAGTCGGCTCGCGCAGCTGGCTCCCGAATGGCGAAGCGTAGCTGCTCACGCTATCTCATTACGTCACAGGCGGATCGTAACGCAGATATGAATTGCGCAGCGGTACTCTGAAAGCGAAACTTCGCCTAGCAATCAATAGAGAGCGTATCGGGGGCGAGAAACCTCCTCACCTTGCGATTAGGCATCATGTTCCATAACCGACGTCAGTCACATGATCGGCCGCAGCGTGAGACACCTCCCGCACCAGGCGAATGGTGTGGAAAGAATTATTTGCCGAGTCATGCCCGCACCTACCAAGGGTCGCGTTAGGCAGCTCTAACGACAACGCAGCAATACCTGGGTATTGAAACGCCTGAAGTTGGCAACGTTGTAACGAGGATTAAAGGCGCCATTCGTATCGTCTTCGGGAACGTCATTTTAATACTGCTTATTTATAAAAGCAAAATATGGTACGAGTGTGCGTCGTTTGCTACAGCTGAAATGATATTCGATACTTAGAACAATTAGTTAGCTCTTGAAAAAATTATAATCGTGACATGTAATCTACACTGGATTGAGAAAAATTTTCATAACAAATTCACTTTCAAAATCACCCTCGTTTTCTCTGAATTGCGTTTTTCGCGTACATAGTCAAGCTTCTAAATATTGCTTCATTGTGAAATTATTTTAAACGACTTTGAACACAAACACATATAAAGTAGCCTCAAAGAGGACCAATTCAGTTCCGTTGGAACACATTGAAAAAATATCAGACCAGCTACTAAAATTCTATCAGGAAAAACTTCAAACTTCTAGGATGAAATTTTCAAATTTAAGCATTTTAAGGCAGAGTTGACGACTAAACCGCCGGAGTTGCACTTCTTATATTTTTATGCGGAGTTGCTAAAATCATCAGAAATAAGCCCTCAAAGTTCGTTGCTCAGTTATAAATGACACTTTCAAATTGTATAAGAAAGGCACTTTTCAAAAAAAGATATAAACATATATGTGTGCACACGTTGAAAAAAAAAAAGAAAATAAGTAGATACGAGACTGCGCGTGACTTTATCTATATATTAAAAGCATCAGAAGGCTACTTGGTTGCATCACAAATATATAAACCTAGATCTCGCAGAGGCATGTCTCCAAAAATATAAAAATGTGTGCATCTTTTTTTTTTTATTACGAGTTACGTTTGCGGAGATAGGTGTCACATTTTATCCTGAGGTGTTAAATCTGAATGGGTCATTCATTTGCAGCTAGAACGAATTGCGTTACTCCCGCACAGACGCTACATTTGTACCGCGAATACGAGCGGAAGAACAGCCAACACCGTCAAAGTAATGCGGCCGTACAACCACAACCTTAAAAAAAAATAAATTTAACACATATTTTGAGGCATTTAATATGTCGCCAAAACAGCCGAAGTTTGCAGCGTTATTTTCGGATCTGGGAAAGGTCTTTCTTTATTAATTCGTAGTTTTCGTTGTTTGCGACAATATAATTATTATTATGTACGCTAGAGGTTCAACTGGCCCTAGTGTGCGGTTCCAAATTCATGCAGATGGCAACCAGTCTGAAATTGACTTCCAGGAATGCATTTCTGTGGAAAAAAGTGAGCGAATTTTTTCCTTGCGCTTGATTATAAGGGCAAATATCAAGAATAATGTGAACGTACTAGATAGCGTGGAACATTTCTCAGTCACGCAGGCGAAAATATTGGTCAGTTATTGCGTTTTTCTTTCAAATTCATCGCATTAAAACGGTCAAAGTCAAAGTCAAATTTGGGGGTTTTACGTGCCAAATATGGCAACGCCCCAGCGGAGGGCTGAGGATTAATTTGGACCACCTGGGGATCTTTTGACGTGCAAGCGAAAGCTCGGTTACACGGCGCCTCCTTCGCCATAAGCCTCCGTCAGATTGCGGGCACCTCGACCGGGATTCGAACCCGCCACATGGGGATCCGTAGGCCAGCGCTCTCGCCTTGTTTTAACTGATATCTGCAAGCTCGAAAACTTTTTCAAATGGGGTAAAGCCGGAAAATTCGTACCGCCCGATAAATTCAGCACAATATTAAAAGGAAAAACTGTTTTTATAGTGCACTCACTTTTACTGTGTTACACGTTCTAACCACTTGTAAATGGGGGTCATTTTAGTGGCCTGCAAATATCGCGTATTATCAGTGTTAACGTCATCAGGATGTTGGCGCTCCTTGAACAGGCTTTACATTCTTTTATACTGTTATCATTGTTAAGGTTCACCGCAGGCACGTATCCAGGGGGGGGGGGGGGGTGCCATGGGGCCCGGCCCCCCCCCCCCCCCCCGAAATCTTCCATTTTGTTGGGACCTCCTCTCCCCCCTCCCCCTCATACAGCATTTTGTCATGGGCGGGCCCCCCCGAAACAAAATCCTGGCTACGTGCCTGGTTCACCGTTTGTATTTACACATCTGTTGTGGAACATTAGGACTGGGCCCGCAATACCAGAAGGTTAAACATCGCTCACTGATCGAAAAAAACACAGTAACTAAAGCAAAGGTAATTCTCCTTCTCAGGCGAAAATACAAAACGCGATGTAGACTGACGAGCGTGTTGGTTGAGTTGAGGAGGACCAAAAGAATAAAACACTGGCGGCACAAAAGACGACGCACAATTTTTTTTTTTTCAACTAGCAACAGTATACAATAAAGCCACTGAGATCTTTTTCGGAATCATCCACACTGTGGGCTGTGCTTCGGAAACAAAAAATATAGCTGTGGCTTCATAGCACTGTTGCTAGTTGAAAGAAAGTGTACGTCGTCCCCCGTCCCGCCTGTGTCCTATTCTTTTGGTGTTCAAGATAAAATGCACGCGCTTTTCACATAGGAATGCACGGGAGCACCTCAAAAGTGGAGTGGTTGCTGACTGCTTCAATTTAAGACCGGAAGTCCCATAGATACTAGCGCGGTTGAACCTGAAGCGTACGTTATATCAGTGAGTTTTAGAACAGCGTACGCAAAGAATGACGTCGTCGTCACTGCGCAAGCGTCGAACGCTAACCGCGGTTTCCGCTTTTGCGTGCGATATCTTAGCGTGCGCGATATTTCAAAATATCGTGCGTACGCGAAAATTCTCCGCCCTCTTGCATAGCCTCCTACACACTGACAAAGCCTGGCAGATCGCCACAAGAAGCAGCCGCCGAAATGGTAAAGGTGGAGCGGCACACAACGAATGAGAGGGGAGCCACGTGACTGGTGCCCCGCTGCGGCGAGACGCCGAAACACACTTCTCCCGAGCGAACAAGTGTGTTTCGGGTCCTTGCTGCTGCAAAAGCTGTGCGCTGACGTCCAGGTTCCCCTAGGGTGCCTACATTTGCCGGCCGCTCCGCTGACATGGGTGGAGACACCCGCCATTTTATGGCGAACTTTGCGATGCTCTCACCGGCGTCATATTGGTCTATCTTTCCAGAACTTTCGCTAAACACACCATTTTTGTACCACAACTTTGTCATACACACACTTTACAGGACCCACACCCGATGTAAAGCTAATACTGACCTCAGGCGCCATATTGTGGCGCTCCATTGGCTCCATTGGTGTCTCCACCCTGTCAGCGGAAGCGGCCAGCAGATGGAGGCACCCTAGGTTCCCCGAGAAACTGCTCTTTGATGCTCTGTGCTACCAGATCCTCGTGCTCCAAATCTGCGACCGGGCACTCCATGGTGCCGTCGTCGAACGTCATTGTGAGCACAGTTAGAAAATGGCGGCTCTCGGGACACCGGCTGCAGCTGCTTTTGGCCGCTTTGGCGGTCGTCATGAGCGCGACGTCGGCGGCGTCCTCGAGACCGCAATTTTCAATACAGGACGACGTTGCACTTCTACGGGAGATGCACGTCGCAAACGGCTTCGAAGACCCAGCAAGGTGGGCAATGACCGCCGGCAACTTGCTGCTTGCGACGCGCGAACATTTCTCGGCGAAGACAGTGAAGGTCAGTTCACGAGACCTCTCTTTCCGAGGCGTCGCAAGCAGACACGACCGGTCGACCGCTCGCGTCGCATCTAAAATGTTACTCGAAACCAAAAAGGCTCTTCTTTTCTTTCAAGTCACAGGAGTTTGTGTGTGAAATAAAAATGGTTAATCAGTGGCGTAACAAGGGGGGGGGGGGGGGGCGGGGGGAAGGAAGGGGGGGGGGGGGCAGGGAGGTAAAGCGCCCCGGGTGCCACTTGGGAGGGGGCGCCGAGCCGAGTCCACTCAACATGTGCCCGATGGAAGAAAATGGCAGCGGGGCTACCCGACCGTAGCGGGGAGGCGCAGACGCAAAAGTTGCTTTTGAAAGAGTGCCAGTTTGCCTGTTGGTACGACATTGTAACAAAAGGATAGCGCCGAGGAAGACAAGGACGAAGAGTTAGGTGGTATATTCGTTGTTCTTGGATTGGGGCCTTCTCGATGATCCGAGAACAGGTGGTGCAGTCGAAGACAACAAGGCCGATTTCCAGTGGCAGTAGGCTTTCCACTCGCCCCGACTATTCCTCCTCCCTATCGGTCCTGCCTAAATCACGCCACCTCCTCGCCCCGCTGCCTCTCAGGGCCGAGGAAAGACGTTCTCACGGGAAGGCAAGTGTCAACGCCCTGAACAGCACTGAACGTTATCGCGCCGCTAAAGCCGGCGCCTGCATGACTAAGGAAAACAAGTACTACTCGACAATTGTAATGCAGAGAAAAACTGCAGCGAAGAACTGCGTTTACGTGCCTACTTCGTAGTTACCTTTTGTGT
>JABSTQ010005819.1:0-81897 GCA_013358835.2 Ixodes persulcatus
GCCGGTATTTCTCTTTCTAAGCCGCTAGACGGCGTCATCGGCGGCCGCAATTCTCAAGATGGCGGCGCCGTTAAGAAAAGGTCTATAGACTTTTTTGGCATAATCTCAAACCAGCCAGTAACTGACGTACCCTGGACCCGGTGCATTTTGGATTGCCCGCTGACACAGGGTACACAACCGCCAAGGGTATGGGCGAAAAGGCTTAAAAACGGACGTCGTGCATGAGTTAGTTCCGAGTGCTCCTTTTTACCGTGCTGCAATTTCCAAAAAATCTGCGGTTGTCTGGCTACCACTGCGTGGTCGTCGGATGGATAAATAATTTTAAAAAGCGTAAGAACAATAGCAGAAATGTGCCATGAGCACAAGAAGCTGCAGCGCGAGTGTGACTGCAATGTTATCGATCTTCGCATTTTCCCCAAGAATCCTTATTTATGAAGTCAGTCGATTGCGAGCTTGAATCGCGAGATTCGTATCAGACTCAACATCACGTTTAAGCTCACGACCACTTCGTCTACGACAAGAGGACCGATTTTAATTCCCGGCGCAGGTGGTCCAATTAGGTTATCACTGCAAGCCCCATGGTATGTGAAAGGTATGAAAAAGTCTACATGCCACCACTCAAGATGGAGCTATCAACTGCCGAGAGCTTACCTGCATAGACTACATTAAACTGCTCATATATACTTCGCTGTGGAAACTCAATCAAAACACCCCACCGTCTTCGTCCTCGTTCTCTCGAGGAGGCAAGGTGATGGCCTGTGAGTAGCCAGCTGGATTCAACCGGACAAGCTCCAACCAAGTTATTGCAGCCCACCATAGCCAAGTCTAGCCAAGTTCCCCCCATACCCACACCGTTGCCTACCCAGATAGCTGTGCTGCCAGAACTAGCCGGTATTTCTTTTTCTAAGCCGCTAGACGGCGTCGTCGGCGCTGCCTATCTCTTCCTTTCCAAACTCCTTCTCTCTCTCTCTCTCTCTCGCTCTCTCGTCGGCGCCGCAATTCTGAAGATGGCAGCGCCGTTAAAGGGGTCATGAAACGATTTTCCTACTTCTTCCTCCTTAGCTTTAATCCTCAACTCAAATGCGAATTTTGAAATCACGTCGTCGTGACATTCTGCGGCACCGCTGCGATGATTCCTAGCTTCCACCGTGCTTTTTATGCACATCATAGAACTTGTCATTCCCCAGTGACGATAACTTCCGTCAGGGCACTCATTGGCCACGAACGCGAATTCAAATATTCGTCGACGGATTGATTGTTGACGAGCGCATACGTCCGAGTGACGCAGTTCTCGTGTCCAATGCGTGAGCTGGGCTCGGCTGACGTCAGGTTGGCACCGCTGACGCGGTTTGGGAACCGCGGATGTATCATAGTGAAAAGGCGGAGAGCTTTCGAAGGAAAGAAGGTACAAAATAGTCCGCTATATTTTCAAATGTTCGTACCGAAAGTCAGGCTTTTGACTTTCTACCTTTTTTATTTTGGCCCTCTGAACGATTTGCTATCAGTAAAATCCTAATATAAATTGATTTATTCCAGCCCAAAATTCGTTTCATGGGCCCTTTAAGGAAAAGGTCTATAGAGTTCGACTATTCCCATCCTTGATTGAGCACGAGCCAACACGAATGTTTGGCGATAGGCCCGTAGCTCTCAAGTTTTGAGCAGCGCTCCAGGCGAGCAAAATAGAATATTTGGCTCGCGTTTCGAACATGCGTCAATACGCTTCCCCACTACAGTTCTTTATACTCCGTTCCATTATAAGTGCCAGCGTAGCAGAGGCTACAGAAGCGAGCTGCGAGCTTTCAGCGTCCCTGCCAAGCACGCGCGCTCGTGCAGTGCGAGCATCGTTCAGGATTACATGCGTTTGCGAGTAGCTTCGGCTTCGCTATCACGTAAAGTGAAATATACGTGCTCGCGGAAGCTATGAAAGAATGTAAAGACGAAAGGAATGTTTAATGGAACGCTGCGGCCGCGAGCTGCATATTTTTTTATTTATTGTTTTTAGCTTTTTAGACGTTTTGTTACCGCGTATCTACAGATGCTGACAGATGCTTGTATTCGAACGTGGCGCGTGCAAAATCGAACGTTACAGAGCCACCTGGACGGTGCAGCCAGCATAACATGGTCGCGTCTAGGGTAAGTATTCCGGACGCGCTCGCGCCCCCGGCCCAAGAGAAACGGGTCTATGCTGATTGTCACGAACCCGAGCACTTGACTCGGGCTCATGACAATCGAGTACGTCACAATGTCACGTGACTCGCGGTAAGAAGTCGTGATGGCATGTGACGTCACGGTGTCAACAGCGCGCGAGGGAAAGGAAGGCCGGGGAGGAAGAAGCAGACGAAACGCTGGAGAAGAAAGGGGGAAATCTCCTCCTCTCTCCAGCGTACCGCCTACTTGCTCCTCCCCGGCCTTCCTTTCCCTCGCCCTACCTTCTTGAGTTTCAGCGGACTACAGTGACGTACCCAATTTAAGCCGACTTGACGCGGTGAGTAACGCAACTACGTAACACGGCCACGTGACGTGACAATACTTTACAGCATGTCTTGACACCATGACGTCACGTGACCACGTGACACAAGCTTAATCGTAGTGCCGATACAAAAGCGCCACGAAAACCCACAATTTTTGATCACTGCATAGAAATACAGCTGCCAATTTTTACTTCTCGAACACTCATTTTGTAATAAAAAAAAAAAAGTTACCGTGAACCGTTTTGAACCGGTTACTGTTATATATTTTTTTCGGTTCAGTTCTGGTTCAGTTCCAAGATGACGGCGAAGATTTCGGTTAGGTTCCGGTTTTCGGTTCGGTACGGTTCCGGTTCGAGACTCTGGTCCGGAGGCCCTATTCCCAAACGTCCATCGTCTCCTCAAGATCCTAGCGACTCTGCCCGTAACAACGGTGGAAGCTGAGTGCTCGTTCTCTTCACTACGACGGTTGAAAACATACCTGAGAGCGTCCACTTCGAATGAGCGACTGCTCGGTCCAGCGCTTTTGAATGTTCACCGCGACATATTGAAGTTCAAGCGGAGGACATCGTGGATATTTTTTGCCGTGAACGCAGGCGGCTGCATTTTAATGTGTAGGTGCTTGACATGAATGAAATGATCAAGGGAGCCTGGAAATTGCTTTCTGAAATAAGCAGTCACAGTTACCTTTTTATTGCGGTAATTTCTAGTCGAAAGCACATAATTCTGATTAGTACACAAAGGGTGTGCGTGAGCGCAGCGCCACCCGTGGCTTACAGTGCAATTGTTTTTACAGTTCATTTAATATTCCTTACATCACTGACATTAGAGAGTTTTAGTAGATCGTTCCGATACTGCCGATCACGATACTCCGCCACTGCCTTCCTTGCGCAGGCATAGTATCGTTATCGGGGCTATCGGAGGTATCGGAACGATCTACTAAAACTCTCTATTGTTTCATATTATCACCATGTGTTCGTTTTATTATGTTCCCTTTGGTTTGATTGAACCGTGTATTTCAGTGAAAATAGTTTGCTGCACTTCGCCTTGAAATTGCCATCCTTGACCCCACAAATGTTTCGAAAGATCCGTTCTCTATACACCTTTTTCGTTTAGCCTCGCACCCAGCCACGTTGTCCCCATATCCGGTATGCGTTCCGAACAAAAAATAAGACAGTAGAGAGTTTTAGTAGATCGTTCCGATACCTCCGATACCCCCGATAACGATACTATATATGTAAGCGCAAAGGCGGAGGCAGAGTATCGGGTATCGTTATCGGAGTCATCGGAACGATCTACTAAAACTCTCTATTACAACCCCGAACAAGTAAAAAAGCATAGAAGGATCATAACTAGAACGACTGACGGTTGCAATTAAAATGTTAACACGTTCTAGTGCCGAGACGAGAAGAAAGCGATGGTTTCACGCATACCGGAAGTTGCAGAATTGAAGATGGCGGCGCCCACGCAGAAAAGGTGTATATACTGTTCAGACTTGTACACGTACTGAAAAAAAGTAACCGAATACAATTACAATTACTTTACTGTAAAAAGTAACCGATTACAATTACAATTACCGCCTCAGAAGAGTAATCGAAAAATTACTCTAAAGTAATCGATTACTTGTCACGTTACTTTTTATTCAACTTTTTTTCTTTATTACGATTGCATAATTCTTGGGGTCTCGTGCTCAGTTGTTTCGAAAAAAAGAAAAAGCCTTGACCATTTTTGCTTAGAGCTGAGTGAGAGACGCCAACACACCCAATCCCTCTCGCGAAAAAGAAAATAAATAAAAAGAACGCTATTTAAATACATTACCCACAAGAGGCTGGATAAGGCCATTTTTTATACCCTGACGTAGTTTCCGGTGTACCAAAAAAACATTTACCCAGGTAACGAGGCATTGTAAAGTGGGCTACTAATCCTCGAGGTTCCATGCTTAGTGGTTTCGAAAAAGAAAAAGAAAGTGACCGTTGCCCAGAACTGAGTGACTCCAGCCCACCTATACTTTGTCTCGCTCTACGATGGACCAAAGGCCAAAGCCACGGGCCGCCAGGTCCAATCACGTTCCACGCTATACTATGACGTGGTTAACATTAATTAGGAGTGGACGAATAATGCTACAAATCCAAAAAATTACACCATCTTCCCGAGGGGAACCATGGGGTGATGCGGAGCATCGCGGATCGTTATTAACGGTGTTATTAACGGTGTTAGTAACGTTGTTAGTAACGTTGTTAACTTGCGTGTTATTACGTTGTTAACTTGCGTTGGTTACCACACATCGCGTGAACGTTGTTGGAAACACCGCGATGCTCCGCATCACCCCATGGTTCCCCTCGGGAAGATGGTGTAATTTTTTTTTTGTCTTCAGTGGACGTAGCGTTGCTGTTAGTTTGTGGGGTGGTGCTGACGCTTGCTTGCGCCAACCGACTAACTGACGGGACTGTTGCTTCCATCACACTTCATCGGAAGAACGGAGTGAAGTGGAGTCAACAGCGCTGAACTGAACGCGCGCAGCGCGCTACCGCTGCTTATATTCACACTTGAAGGAGAGGAGACTAGAGGAGGAGAGTTGCGCATGCGCGCGTGGTGTGAGTAGAAGCGAACGCACGCGAAGTGCACGCAGCTGGTAGAGAGAGAGAGCGGAGAGAGTAACGCGCAGCTGTTGGAGAGAGGGAAGGAGGAGAGTTGCGCATGCGTAGTGTGAGTGCGGACTACGACGCCGCGGGACATAGACCCGAGCAAGAGATGCTCCGCATCTAAAACGCCGCATCACTTCTATAGCTTCGACGCTGCAAAGAGCCTGTATGTCGTGGCTTTCTTTGCGACGTAAAATTGTTGAGTCACTCACTGCTATTCAATTCGAGCCACTTTCCACCCATCCCCTGATAAGTGATCCGAGACAAGGGCACCAATACGCGCATCGAAGCGAAATACCGCACAATTTCTAAGTGGCTCGAGATTGGATCTGGCGTTCCGTAGCTTGTGCCTTTAGTCCATCGCAGGGCGAGACTAAGTATAACCCCCACCCCCCCTCCCCCTTGTTCTGCAAAAAAAAAAAAAATCTAAAACTTGTATTTGTAATTTTGTAATCGATTACAGCAAAAAAGTAATTCAATTACAAGGATCGTTACTGCTTAAATGGAGTAAGTGAAGCGTTACAAAATTACAGTAAAATGCAATCGATTACCAGTCATCCATTACTTGTAACGCGTTACGTACAAGTCTGACTGTGATGAAGTTCCGCATCCCATCGAATAAATATGAATGAAGCAATGTTGCATATGTTTTTAATTTGAGTAGTTTCTACCCAACAAACATTTTTTCCCGAAAGCATATGAGTTGGGGATAGTCCGCGCTCCCCCTTTGCTCCGTGCAAAACCGACTGCGTAAGCAGAGGAGCGACCCCCCCCCCCCCCCCCCCCCCTGCCTACGCCACTGGTACTATGTCGTCCGCATACATCAGTCCTGGTATTATTTGTATTACAGTTCTCCCTCCTTCCATATAACTCACATCAGAACCAAAGTTGCTTTGCTCTAATTACTTTTCCATTTCGCTGAGATATATCATGAAGAGCTGAGGCGACAGTGGACAGCCCTGCCTGAGCCCTCTATTTAATGCTGCGGGTTGTGTAGTTTCTGCTTCCCACGTTATAGCTACCTTATTGTCCGTGTACACATGCTGAAGAAACCTAACCAAATTTGCATCTAAGTTATACCCCCTCAGCTGACCCCAGAGTTTTCCCTGGCTCACATTATCGTACGCTCCCTTGATGGCCAAAAAAGCTAACCAGTAAGGAGTTTGTTTCTTCATTGCTATTTCTACATATTGTGTGGCGACGAATAAGTTATCTTCCAGTCATCTATCTCTTCGGAATCTATTTTGGAGCTCTCCCAGTATTTGCATATCTTCTGCCCATTCCTCCATTCTCCGCTTTACTATCTGCATAGCTAATCTGTATAGCACTGAAGTTACCGTTATTGGGCGATATGACTTAATGTTGTTTTTTTTTGTTTCCTCTGCATTTATATATTAGTCTAATTTTACTTAGTTTCCAGTCATTGGGTACCTCTCCTCCGATAATCACTTGATTAATCACATGCCGTAACTTCAATTTGCTTGTTTTTCCTAGTGTCTTCATGTGCTCCATGGGTATGTCGTCTGGGCCTGTCGCTGTACCTGCTGGAACCAATTACTTTCTGCCTTGTCCCATTCTTTTGCGGTCGTCTCCATTGTTACGCAATTCTGCTCCTCCTCTACATTGCTGCTCTCCGTGCTATCCACTGTCCCCTCTGCTCAAGCTGGGAGAAAGCCTCTTCGATTGTCTGCCTAATATAATCCCGTGCATCTTCCTCCTCTACTTTTCTCCCTTCCTGTGTGGCCAGTAAGTGCTGGAAACCCTCTGTCTTTCTCCCCTGCGCTTTAATGTGCTGCCAAAACCTTCGTGACGCATTCCTAATTTTTTTTTTTTTTTTTATTTCAATCATGCACTCCTGCATTCCCAATTTCGGCCTGTATTAAAGCTGATGCCTCCCTTTTCCGCCTCTTGGAAGTTCTCTCATTTCGATGCTACTTCAGCTGACAAGGCTCCCATTTTCTTTGTCCATTTATGCTCCCTAGGTGCCTCTTGACGCCGCAGTATGGCTGCTTCGACCTCCTTATCCCACCAGCTTTTTGGTTTGTGTCTTCGTTTTTGCTTTCCTCTTTGTTTAATTCGATGCTTCTCTAATTATCTTTTAAAGATATTCATTAAAGCCTCATACGTTCATTCTCTTGCTGGTTGTTTCGATACTACGTTCTCAATACTTTTAGGTACATGTTGTATTTGAGGTTCACTTAGTTTCGGCTTACCCGCTCGTTCCTGAGCCAGCTGTTCTGGTTCGGATGAGCCAGGTTTAATCTTAATTCTTTTGTGGTCACTCCCTAAGCTTTCTGTACCTTCCTCATCTATTTCCATACTTCCTAACCGACCATACAGTTCGTGGGACATGAGGCAGTAGTCTATTGTTGAGTGAGTTGTTTCGTTCTCACGTTATTTTCCTGTACGTATACACAGATGCTGCACTGCGAGGAAACGGACACGGAGCCATTGGATGGTTCATGTTAAACTCCCAGATGACATGCAGCCAAGTACTTAAGGGTGAGTGTAGCCTCAAGGAAGCCGAGCTACAAGCTATACTGGCAGGAGCCAAACACGCGGCCACACACTGTAACAAGACAGAAGCCCTCTACAAACACGTGTGGGTACTCACTGATAGTTGGGAGGCACACGCAGAATGCGACAAGGTTGACACCCATAGCAACACCGTCCGACAGCTGCGAGAATTAGGCCAACAATTTGCAGATGAAGGACGCGTCCTTCGAATTGGATGGGTGCCGGGACACTCCGGCATATATGGCAACGAAGAGGCCGACAATGCTGCCAGAACGGTGCTTGAAGCTGCGCCTGCGAGACCAGACCAGGAGCAACAGGAACAAAGTCAAGAAGGCGAAAATGATGTCCTCCCCTTCGACCCCGACGAGTTCCTGTCCCTGGGAAGGACGACTAGGCCCAAGACACTGACAGATCTGGTCCCTCAAGATCCGGACGGCGAACTACCTGCCGAATACAGCCGGAGCGACCGCGTTATCCTGCACCGGATCCGCATCAACACGGCAATAACGCCTGCCCTGCAGGCTAAGCTGGACAGAGCCAGGCGAGTCCGACACCCCGATGACCCCGGGCCGGTTATCGACGGTGACTGTACTCGATGCGAGAGCAAGAGTCCAGCAACTATAATACATATTCTCTGGGAATGCAGAGCCACTGTACGCTTAAGGCGGGCCACCATATACGACCTCCCCGCTTGTCATCGACCCAAAACTTTCGTAGAGTGGACGCGACCAGGGGGCGACATACAGCACAGGAAGATCGTGCTGGACTCTCTCCCTTAGTTCATTCGAGAAGCCGGTATCCGGCACTATTTTTAAACATTTCATCTTCATTGTATTCCCCATCTCTCACCCCTCATCTTCCCCACAAATGACGTAAGGTCAAGGTGGTGGAAAAATCATTAAAATACGTCTTAAACAAACAAACAAACCCCTAAATTTAGCAGAAAAATTTCCCCGCTAAACTTAGCTAAGCAAATCCCGCTAAATTTAGCAGGAAACTTTCCCCGCTTAATTTAGCGGAAAAAATTCCCCAATAAATTTAGCGGAAAAAGTTCCCGGCTAAACTCCCTTCCGTACCCTCGCCTCCTCCTCCTCCTCAAGAGCTGCGCTTTAATTCGGCGTTACAGAGAATTGTAAACGTCTTTCATTTTTTTCTTGAGTGCTCCCTAAAAAGTCGCTTAAGAAATGCTTGCGACAGCGTCGGAATAGTGGAACCGGGAGGACCGGAAGTATAGACCGTTTTATCGTGGGTAGCGCCATTTTGAGAGCGAGAGAGAAAAGGGGAAATGGCTACCGGCGCTTTCTCCCTTTCTGGTTGTGTAGAAAGAGTGAAAGTCCCGGATGAGAGGCTTGGCCGGTGTTGGGTGTCCGCTGCGCCCCAACTTCGTTCGCGCTTTCTTTTCTGTTTTAAACTCGCAAACTTAATTAGCGCCACGGGCTTTGATGGCAACAGTCCCCCGGTCATCGGGACACCATTGCTTGGTCATAGGGTGCACGAATGACGACAGAAAGCGTCGAATACTGCCCGAGGACCTATGCAGCTTGCATGGAATCTGGCAAGGCGAGTGCGGCTGCAATGTTTTTAAGCTCCACCGCTTTCTGCATGACTGGAAATGATGAACCATTCATCGAGTTTTGCTTGCAATGGGCCTATTTCAACGTAGCCGTTTTTAGTAATCAACAAGCGATATACGAAACGGGAACCTCAATTAACTTTTGTAAACACCCGGAGCTGCTACAGATCGTTTTGCTGCGCTGCTTTTATCTTGCGTGTCCGTGTTCTTATATTTCCTTGTGGATGAATGACGAAGACGTTCTAGATGTACTTATATCGAACCGCAGAAAGCCTCAAAACAGCCACGAATTATTTTACTCTTTGATGCAATATTTTCAGTACTAACCTCCAATTTCTAGCGCTGACACGTTCGCCGCCGCTGTTTCCCCCGTCGCCGCACTGGCGGATGCCATGACTTGAACAAAGAAGCGTGTACACTGGGCTCAAAAACGCAGATCGCAACACACGAGACGTACCCTGCAGCGATTATCCAGCGCTTCAAAGCGCCCAATCAACGGAAACAACCCAAACAACCCACCAGCGGCACTCCAAGGAGCGCTTTTGCCGGCTCTCTGGTATCGCGCACGAGATCGCGATTCAGGAAAACCGATAGAACTACCTTTTCAACAATTTCTAGCCTCACCCGGCGGCGGAAATGAGCCTTTAACTAAGTGTTGTAGATGATAAAATCGAATCAGTCACCACTGCAAATTATCAAAATTGAGTCATTGTCAACACTTCAAAATACCCATATTAAGATAAATTCAGTTCCAAAATTGTACAAGCTGAAACAGCAATTATCAGGAGAAAACTTGCACGCACCTTGCGAGCGTACCCCATGTTCATCGGCGGTACAGCGTTCGGTGCGCGCTCCGTTCACAAAATGTTCCGAGCACAGTCGAGAGGATGGCGTTGGGGAAACGTCTTTTCGGTTTACGGACGCAATCCACAGCCGCCGAGACCTGGGTCACGTGGAAAGCGATCGAGCTTAAAGACATTGCAGCCGCTCTCGCCTTGCCGGATTCCTTGCAAGCTACATAGGTTCTCGGGCAGTATTCGACGCTTTCTGTCGTTATTGGTGCACCCTATGACCGAGCAATGGTGTCCCGATGACCGGAAGACTCTCGCCATCGAAGCCCGTGGCTCTAATTAAGTTTGAGAGTTTAAAACAGAAAAGAAAGCGCGAACGAAGTTGGGGCACAGCAGACACCCAACACCGGCCAAGCCTCTCATCCGGGGCTTTCACTCTTTCTACACAACCAGAAAGGGGGAAAGCGCCGGTAGCCCTTTCCCCTTTTCTCTCTCTCCCTCTTTCAGTAAAACGGTCTATAGAGTAGAGATGAAGAAGGGCTTCGCTTTTAAACAACGGCGTAACGCTCAGTCATTGGCTACTGTGAGGAAGCCGCCACGGACCATGTGGAATTCTTTTCGCACATCACAAACTGATCATTTTAGGCCCATCCGGTTTTATTGCTAAGGTTTATTAATTTCACCAAATGTAGGGTTCCGACAGACACTTTCTCTGGCTCTCGTTTTCGCAGTTCTGCACTTCGATGAGGCATCGTAATGCAAATTACATTAGACATTAGGCATTTCTACGCAGTACGATCATTCACTTAATGCGAACGGTTTGCATTATCGAGGAAACCTGTTGGATACGTGAGCTGGATGCAGTGGACACAAATTAACGTTAGAGCCAGGTTTCACAGCTGCATCACTGCTACGGGGATGTTCGGCATCCTCCAAACAAAGAATCACGGGTTCCTTCCGGCAAATTTCGCTACACAAACCTGAGTTTCAGGAACGCACGATAGTATTCATTCTTTTGGAGGTTACTTATGATAATGTAATGAAGGTTGTACGGCCCTTGGATTTTTCTTTTAGAGCGCTGGAGATTTTTAATAAAATCTAGAAATATGACCGTTTTGACTGTTTTTAGCGCGTTTTGAGGCATTTTTGAAAATACAATTATTTAGAAGACAAACGTGACAAAACACTTGGCCGCACCTACTAGGGGTGCCTCTAATCTTAATTTTAAGACCATGACGAGAAAGCAATATATTGTTGTATTTGCGTATTTGTGCCTGTTAATTTTATTTCCAACTTGTTAAACGAGATGGCGACACTGGTACTAAATGCCTCAAACCGGAGATTTTCTTGCTGTTGCTGTTGTTGTTTCTCTCTCGAGCTCGAATTCGACCGCGATGTCTCGTTGCTCGTGGATCGGTAGCACGTGTAGCGAAAGCTCACGCTGTAAAGCTCACTGATCGCGGATTCAATCCACCACCTCTGCCCTTTTCGATCTGGATGAGCATCATACCAGCGTGGTGTCATGTATCACTATTGCGTGATGCACGTTAAAGTCGTCAGACAAGCAGCGGTATACTGCACTGTCTTTCATCTCCAACGAAGACACCAGATGCCCTCAGAGTTGACTAACTTAACCGCTGTATAAACCATAGAGATCATACATACTACATAGACACAACAGAATTACAATTCATGGCTCCGTTGGTCGGCCCATTTTGAACGTTGCAAAAAAGTGTAACCAGTCATCAGCAGACTCCTAGCGAAAGGCCTGATAAGGCTCTGAAGGCGATACTTTTGTTTATTCTATTTTTTTGCGTGTGCTATATGTTAGCGCGCGTGGTCAAACGCTTGCATACGCTTAGGGTCGGCACTCTGTTCCCCAATATTACTGTGGGCGCCGCCATCTTGGTGCTTGCACAGAGCAGACGCAACTGCCGATCGTCAGGATTCAAAATTGCAACTTCCTCGGCATTTGATTCGGTGTTAGGAAGCTCATGTAATATTGCTTTGCTCTGTCGCGAAGCGTTTAAACATTTGTGGAGGACGTAAACGCGTTTCCTGTGATTTCAGATAAATTTTCAGATAACTGGCAGCCATGATTTTCAGCCACAATATGGACAAGTGTCATTACCCTGAAGCGTAGCTTATTTAGTGGCACTAGGGGATATTATAGCGGAACAGCGCAGCACTGAGCTAGATTTCAGACGCCATGTTCTTCTATATATAGTGCAACTAAATAAGCTACGCTTCAGGGTAACGACACTTGCTCATATTGTGGCTTAAAATCATGGTTGCTAGTTATCTGAAGATTTATCTGAAATCACAGGAAACGCTTTTCCGTCCTCCACAAATGTTTAAACAGTTCACGACAGAGCAAAGCAATATTATATGAGCTTCCTAACACCGAATCTAATGCTGAGGAAGTCGCACTTTTGAATCATGACGATCGGCAGTTGCGTCTACTCTGCACAAGCACCAAAATGTCGGCGCCCACAACAATGTTGGGGAACAGAGTGCCGATACTCTAAGCGCAGCTCATTTAGTGGCTCTAGTTCTTCCCAGAAGTGGCGCGCGGCACGTGTCTCGAGCATTTACACAAACATGATTGGCGCCACTTTTCCCAGGATAGATGGGCTTTACCAGAGCCGTATAGACGCTTTCAGCGCGCGCCAGATTGAGCCGCCATAGCCGACCTTCTCTTGTCTTACCGAGATGCCGAGCCACTGAAGCGGGCTTTGACGAGTCTCCACAAGGGCCTATGCTGGGGAGAAGAACGCAGTAGAATCTAAAATGGCGATAACCTGTCCGGTCGTGGCAATGATGAAGTGGAGCGAACGGAATAAGAGGAAACAAAAACTGAAGGTCGGTTATGGCGGCGCCCATGCCCAGCTGCTTGAAAGCGTCTATATTAGGAGAGTTTGGACAATAGGCGGAGCAAAGGCCGCCGCCAGCGCCGAATATTCCCCCCACGCTTAGAGCGTAAACTAAATTTGTGACACAGCGTCGACCAATCAGGAGACCTCTACTCCATCTCACAAATGTCGACAGTGAAGACAAAGGCACAGCCTAGCTCAGCGAAACGCTATTGTTTGTACGAGACCTCGTGCATAGGAGGCACTTTCCAAAGCCACGCGCTCGTGCCCATGCCTTTGTCTGCACTGCTAGAACAGCGTCCTGAGACTGGCTGAAAGAAAGCAGTGCAAAGGGTGGGGTGCGCGAGCGTCTTGAGACGCGGAGTTCCGCTCGGCACGGCTCAAATTATACTTCGTTTCACTTTACCTGCGAGCGAAGCCAAAGCTAGAAGCGCGGGACCAGCGCTTTTTGCATTTCTCCCCAGCTCGCGTGCTCGAGCAAAGCCTGAACGCACGGAGCTTCCGCGCTCGCGCTTCCAGTTTTGCCTTCGCTCGCACATAAGGTGAAACGAAGTATAGTCGTGGCACAAATTTAGAGCACGCGACCACCGCTAGGGGCTGTTTCGCGGCCTGTGGTTGGCCCGAGATGCTCGCCTATTCAAACCAATGTATGGCCAAACTCTCTCAATAAACGGCTCTGGGCTTTACTCCACGCATCCTGGAAGCGGGTTTGCAAACCAGTATTCAGACGAAGAGCAGGCCGATATAGGACATAGGAAGTGCAAAACTGCCATATTATTTCTTTTTTTGTTTTCTAGCTTTAAATTAAACTCTTAAGTTTTTTTCTTTTTTTTTCCTTTTTTCTTTTTTTGCAAAACAACGTTTGCGTGTTAAGTGTGGTGTTCCAAATGGCCACAACGCCGCACCTTGGGCTTTCGATAATTTCGAACGTGGATGGAACTTCGAATTCATTAGGAAATCAGAGCTTATTCTATGTTTTGTAAGCCACACTGGCTCGTATCTCGCTCCGCCTGTTGGCCGCTTCCTGCAGCGGCGGACGCAGAGCGAAGAAGATCTAGCTCGAGATCGGCGGCAAACAGCCCGTGGCCCGAGCCCACCTCGAGCGCCCGACCTACATGTGCAGCTGCGAGCATGCAACTCGTTTGTTCCGGAAAAATTCTGCGCCATCTATGAGGAAAAGGGTACAAATAAATAGCGGCTGAATCCCCCTTAAAGTCCCAAAGACTGAAACTCACGCGCGAGATACCAACCGAAAATCGGAACATGCCAAAATCGTTACACGATATTCTCCAAACACGAGTCTATTTGGTGCACGCAGATTTTCATCGTGGTCTCGTTGAAATCATATTGGCGATTTCGTACTGAAAATACCCACGTGTGATTCGTTTCTCTAAAAATGGCGTGGAACTATTTTTGAAGTTCAAATTTTCATCCCATTTTCGGTTCGTTGTTTGCATAAGTCAGTCTGCCGTGCGGCGACACTTGGTTAACGCTGTAGATGAGAAATCTAGCCACTACAGTACGACTGCCAGCCTGGGGTCTTTAACGTGCATCACGCATTAGTAGAGAGTTTTAGTAGATCGTTCCTATAACGATACCCTATAACGATACGATAACCATACGATACCGATACACAGAACAGGAATGCGCATTTAGTAGACCATTTTGAAGACGATACATCCGATACGGTCGTTTGAGGCGCTGGGGCGCTCCCTAGTGAAAACGATTTGCACTTTCCAAAATGAAAAATAACGAATTATAAGAAAGATGTTTCACTGAAGGAAAAATAACAGTTCTTACATTTAATACAATTAAAAAAAAACCTCAGTTAAGTTTTACAAGTTGCAGAAATTACAGAAATGCAGCAGCAAGCTACATCTAGCCAAGTAGAGACAAGCCAATCTTGTCCGCCCCGGTGGCTTGTGGGTGGCACGGGAGTGCGCGCGATATTTCCCGATATTCCCGATACCTGCGCCCGAAACACCCGATACTCTAGCGCATGCGTAATAGAGAGTTTTAGTAGATCGTTCCGATACTCCCGATAGCCCCGATAACGATACTAGAGAGTTTTAGTAGATCGTTCCGATACCTCCGATACTGCCGATCACGATACTCCGCCACTGCCTCCCTTGCGCATGCATAGTATCGTTATCGGGGCTATCGGAGGTATCGGAACGATCTACTTAAACTCTCTATTATGCATGCGCAAGGGAGGCGGTGGCGGAGTATCGGGTATCGTTATTGGAGTCATGGGAACGGTCTACTAAAACTCTCTAATGGCTCCGGCGCAGTATCGGGTATCGTTATCGGAGTGAGAAACGATCTACTAAAACTCTCTAGTAATACACGACCGCATGCCGGTACGATGCTCATCCAGATCGAAACGGGCAGGGGTGGGGATTTCACCCAGAACCCTTGGGTGAAATCCCAGGGGTTCTGGGTGAACACACACACACACACACACACACACACACACACACACACACACACACACACACCACACACACACACACACACACACACACACACACCACACACACACACACACACACACACACACACACACACACACACACACACAGAGACACACACACACACACACACACACACACACACACACACACACACACACACACACACCGTTTTCCAAGACAAGTAGTAGATCGTTCCGATGACTCCGATAACGATACCCGATACTCTGCCTCCGCCTTGGCGCTTACATATATAGTAGAGAGTTTAGTAGATCGTTCCTATAACGATACGATAACCATACGATACCGATACACAGAACAGGAATGCGCACCTGTTCTGCGTATCGGTATCGCATGGTTATCGTATCGTTATAGGAACCATCTACTAAAACTCTCTATTATCGTTATCGGGGGTATCGGAGGTATCGGAACGATCTACTAAAACTCTCTAGTAAATTCACGATTCAACCTTGAAGCAAGCTGAGGTTATCGAAGAGGTTGACGACGGCACCGGCGCGCGCAGAAAGCAGCTGCTTGGGTGCTTCACGCACCAGAGCTGACGACGAAGCAGGTAAGCACGGCAGCTGCTCTCCGCAGTTCACAGGAACCGGAGTGCTTCGGGGTCGCGCTGCCGAGTCTCGGCCGACGACTGTTCGCCCATGCCCTGAGCACCGATCGGCGGTTCGCGTCACCAGGAAACGCAACAGCACGGCCGGCATGACGGTGAGCTCTCGCCACTAGGCTCGGGCTCGCTTAGGACCTGATCGCCTCTTTTAAGTCTATGTGTGCAGCAGACTTTCGCCACTGTCATGTGTATCCATTGGCAGTCTCGTGTTTTGTGAGACCATTGTCCAAAGTGTGTAATATGTATGCCTTGGCCAGTGGAAAGCGAGGTGTGAAACTGTGGCCCGCAGGAACAGCAGAAGGTCAAGCAGGTTTCAGCCGCCGGTCCGGCTCTGACCGACGCCGACTGGGTCTTCCGACCGCCGCCCTTCTGGAAGAGTCTTGACATGAGCGAACTCCCCAGGAAAGTGCGGCACTTCGTGGAGGAGCAGCGCCGACTGTGCCAACCCGCCAACGTGTACGTCTGCAACGGGACCTTCGAGGAGAACGACCTCATCATCGCCTTCATGATGAAGCTGGGTATGGCTGTGCAGCTCAAGAAGCACGCCAACTGGTACGTCCTGCTTCGTGGGAACCTTTCAGAGGTTCTTGCGGGTCTCGCTTTCTCACTTTCGGCCGAGAAACATCGGGACATTTGCACCGCATCATTATTTCACGCATCAATCATTCGGCGTCCCATCCCTTTCGCTCATGATCTACAGCTCTGTTCGCCTTTTGACGGAAGATACAACAGCGCTGATTGGGTGATCTTGCCGCAACCGAGCTGTACCATATGCCGCCATGCATGAGCAGTCCATAAAAAGTGGTTCGAGCAAGCTCGCGGATTATTCCTAACAGTTGAACGCACTGTACCCATCGTGTCCATTTCAAAGACATATACTACATCATAAACGTGCACGAGAGATGCTACCCGGGCACTCTTGCAAAGAAAGCAGCAACGAGTCGGTGAACTCGTAGGCTCCGCTTCATTGAACGGGACTGAGGCCCCGACGGCACTGTTGCCACTGTCGCGCTGGTTTAGTCTACGTTCACAGCGGATCATATCGCTAAAAGAGAATTGAAATGGCCGATGAATGGTCTCGGAAATCCGGATACCCTCAAGTCTCGCTATTACATTATAGAATTGGTTGCACAAAACTACGCACCGAAACTCAGCGGCGCGGAATAAGGGTAATTAATGATGCCTAATGACGCGGGCGACCCCGGTGTCCCGTCCCGCCCAGCTACCTGGTAAGGACCGACCCTCGGGACGTGGCCCGCGTGGAAGGACGCACGTACATCGCCACCTCCAAGAGGGAGGACACGGTGCCCATCCCGTTCCCGGGGGCCAAGTCCGTCCTCGGCAACTGGATGAGTCCCGAGGAACTGCGAAGAGTCCTCGCCGACCGCATGCCGGGCTGCATGAAAGGTAACCGCAGCTGCAACGTCCGGCAGTCATTGCCCTAGGAGCGGTTGTCCAAACTCGTCGGTAGCACCTGTCTCCCTGCGTGCCACGCAACTGTGGAGCCAATAATAACGATGATGATGAGGATGATGGTAATGGCGATGAATAAAGGAATTAATTGTTTTCCATTAAGTGCACTTGGAAGAAGGAAATCGAGAAAGAAAACTGCAGAGATGAAACTTGACGAGTCCTAGGCCCCCATCCTTAAAAATGGCAACAGCGGCACTTACAGGGGAAAATCTAGGCACGTTCCCACACACTTGGATGTGTGGGAACGGGCTTGTTTTTGGGTCTGAATATTACCGCCTTTGTTTTTCTTTCATGTGCCTGCACAGAATTAGCTGCCGACCAGTTCTCGAGTGTGTTCATTGTATCATTACACCGATCTAGGAGTTCATGAATGCCATGGCCAGAGAAAAATATGCTATAGTCGGTTACAAGTCAAGAAGGTAGGAGAAGCTCCTCCCATAATTGTGATGCGACTGTTTGAAATCCATCCGCAGTCGAAAGAATAGTTCCCTGGAAACACCCCTTGTTCTGCTTCAATGAATAGATAATGCATTAGAATGGCAATCTGGGCTAGTTGGTTCATGATAACTTTCAGGGCGCCGAAAATACACAAGGACAAGAAATGAGACGAAACAAGGCGCCTTGTTTCGTCTCCTTTCTTGTCCTTGTGTATTTTCGGCGCCCTGAAAGTTATCATGAATAGATTATGGCTACAGAGTGATGCCAACTTGTCTCCGACCCCCCCCCCCCCCCCCCTTTTCTAAGAAAGCGACCTTTGTATTCATCGGAGAGGAAACCGAGCCCCTGAAAGTGGCCTTTGTATCCATCGGAAGGGGAAGCTAATCCCCCAAAGTCGTTTTTGTTTCCATCGGAAACAAAAACGACTTCTAATCTCCCTCTCGTGGCTTCCACAACGCTAAGTCAAGGTCGAAAGATAAAGCAAATACTTATTCAAAGCAAGGCAAACCCCTCTCTCGCGTTGGCCACGACGTCACGGAAACGATGGGACGCTATTGGATGGGGAGGTGGCGGAGGGATATATGATTCCCTTTGAGGGGCATTTGCCGCTACCTTCTTGACTTGTAACCTACTATAGTATCATCCGCATATATTATAAATTTGACTGTAGGGCTAATATTTACAATATCGTTAATATAAACGTTTAGGAGTAGCTATACTTCGTTTCAGCTTCGGTCCGAGCGCGGCCGATGTTATGAGTCGAAGGGCCAATCAAACAGCGAAAGAGGCACAACGTCATGGCGTCCCTGCAGTTGATAGGACCATCTGATATTTGCCATTTCTTTGAGCGTGCTCCTCCGCCGGCTAGTCTTATCAAGCGCAGAGAGCACGCCATGACGTAGCGCTTTTTGCGCTGTTTGATTGGCCTTTTGGCTTATAACATCGGCCGCGCTCGGACCGAAGCTGAAACGAAGTATAGTGGCCCTAATATGCGACCCTGTGGCACACCATAAAGCACTGGTTGCGCCTTTGAGCGCATAGTGTTCATCTGGACGACCTGTTTTCGATTAGATAAATATGACTTTAGAAGCAATAAAAACCGTTCCCGGACACCGTAGTAGTTAAGCTCTTCCAGCAATATGTCATGATTTACGAAGTCAAAAGCCTTTGAAAAATCCACAAATACACCAAGAAAGACGGCTTTGTTTTCAAATTGTGCGAGTATATTTTCGATCTTCTAAAAAACTTCCATACTGTCCCAAAAGTAAGTACAATGAGGCAAATAAAAAAAATCCGCTCAGACCTATACAATAAATATCCAAAAGCGCAGACGACCCCAACTGAATCGCCAGTTTTGCTTCGTGGATAATGGTTTATAGTACGACCTCATAATTAACAAAAAAAAAGAAAACGAGTTAGAGGTGAATTTTAGCCTATCTTTGTCCCGTGAGTTTGAATATCACATGCTTTGGACCGGAACGTATCAATTATAAAGGCGAGAAAAATTGAGGAGTCCTGTGTTCATCCACAGTACAGTCCACGGTGAAGTCGCTAGGCGTCGGCGTCGCCTTCAGGCACCGTGGGCTGCGTGAACAAAAGCGTTCGGAACAAAATGGACACCTGTTTTGTTCCGAACGCTTTTGTTTTTTCTTTGTTCCAGGGCGCGTGAAAGCTCGTCTCCCGGCACGAGCTCTTGACATTGACAGTGCTACAACAGCATAATGTTATCGTTTTTTTTGTTTTTCCAGAGAGCGCGTGCAGTGGGCATTGTGTACCACAAAACCCCAATATGTAAGATTGGTTGTCGACGCTGTGATCTCAGTGGTAGCGCCTCCAATTCACACGCAGCGGATCCAGGTTCGATTTCTACTGGCAGAGGGCGATCATTCTTCGAGGATTCGGCAACATCGACGACGGACACCCTACATCGCCAACTACAACATCACTCTCAAAAAAAAAAAAAAAAGCCCGTGCGTCTACTTTCCCGCACAGCACTCGTAGAGCCAATCACAGCAACTTATGGAGGCAGCTCAGCGAATGACGTTGCCGAAACATATGTTTAGACCAAAAAGCACAGTCTGAGTTGTGACATTAAGCAATGCAAGCGTGACGGTTTGCATTGCTTAATGTCACAACTCAGACTGCGTTTTTTGGTCTAAACTTCAATTCAATTCAATTCAAACTTTTATTTTTCCAGGTATACACTGGAGGGACCTCCAGACAAAAACGCTGGTATATAAGCAGCTTGACGGGGCCTGGGGTCCCGTAACAAACGACAGCAGCAACTTCACGAAAATATCATAATACAATCTGTAAAGTATGATATTACAACTTATGTTTCGGCATCGTCATTCGCTGAGCTGCCTCCGTAAGTTGCGGTGATTGGCTCTCCAAGTCTTGTGCGGGAAAGTAGACGCACGGGCTTATTTTTAGAGTGATCAACACCGACAATTACTACAACATCAACACCGACAACTACTACAACATCAACAACGACAACTACTACAACATCAACAACGGACGTTATTTCCAGTGGTGGAAGGAGCCCATAACGGCTATCGCTGTAAAACAGAAAAACAAAAACCACTGGGTCTGGCGTCATTGAAACCTGTGGGTATGACGTCATATCCAGAAGTTTGAGCTGCCTTGCACGTGCCCCTTGTGAGGGAACACGTGCAGCGTTTTTCACTGCTCGGGCAACAGCTCGGGCAAGGTTTGCTGGAAGGCGCGGAAATGTTGACATATCTGGCGTATATTACGTCACGATTCCATCCTCCCACCGAACGGGCCAGGAAGGAGGGGCTTCGGTGCTATTTTGGAAGCGCTGTTGTGGCTACTTGGCGCATCAATCTGAAATATAATTTTGATATTCATGATCCTGAAGGGCAAATAAATACCATTTTAGTGCTTTTTCTCAAATACAGAACCTCTTCAGTTTTCCTTTAAAAAACCACTAAAACGAAGGGAAAAAAAATTTTAACAGTCTGGTTGGGACACACGTGTCGAAAAATGAATTTTACGCGAAGACAAATTTATTTTAGAGCAATATTGACGGCGCGAGATGCCATGTAGTCGGTAGTCACATCCTTTCCACTTGTTTTCTCTCTCGGCATTTCGGGCGCGTGGAGGAGAAAAGCTGTGGCAATGAGAAGCTGTGGCCATCACGTTGAGGTGGAAAGAGTGTATGACCATTCCGTGACGTCATGAACTTTGCGCGCATAATTCAGACGCAACTAAAATAAATCTCGCGCCGTCAATATTGCCCTAGATTATTTTTTTTTTTCACGTAGAATTTATTTTTCCACACGCGTGTCCCAACGAGACTGGTTAAAAAGAAAGCATTTCTTTTAGTTTCAGTGGCCCTTTAAGACGCGCTGTTGTACGAGAAGGGAAGGGTAGATATGGGGGTCAGGATCCATGCATGGGACCAAGCTAAATGAACCGCCCCGGGTGCAGGGCTCAGGGGGGTGTCGCGGCGGGCCACGAGAGCGGGGGCGGGGGGGGGGGGGGGGGGGGGGGGGGGGAGTCGCGGCGGGCTACCGCCCCGGGTGCCGCTGACCCTCGTGACGCCACTGCGAGAGCATTGTCACGCACTCTGATCCAGAATGGAAGCGCTCCTACGTTAGGTCGTATTGAGAGGTATTGCACCATGGATGATCTCTTCCAAATGATTCGTACACGGCGCAATGATTCATAACCCTAACGCACCGGTTGAATTCGACGCAAGTCTAGAATTTCCTGGGTCAAACAAAATCTTGCTCTCTTTTAAGATCGATATTTCTGAGGCATTATGACGCGGCGATTTTGTAATTTTTTTGTTTTTTGTTTCGGCTGGGTGCCTCACTGTAATGCTCCATTTAATCTTAAGTCCAAGCGGGACCTAGAGCTGGTTGCAACACAAACGAGAACACACACTAAACATGCGATGTCGTGGCGCATTCTTCGTGCTTGATGGGATCGAGGCGCAGCACCACGATAAATGCCGTGATACGGAGTGTTCTGAGAAGCTTGATTGACCCGATGGACTTATAGCGTTGATTTACAGCTCGGACATAAGGTGAAACGAAACCTTAAGAGCTGTACTTCGTTTCCACTTCAGTCCAGATGCGGACGACGCTCAATCAGACAGCGTCGAAAGCGCACCATCATGGTAATCGTAATGTTTCTGTGCGTGCTCTAACTTTCCATTCGTATGCATAAAGCGAGTGTCAACGGTACACCAAATGCGGCAAGGGTACGTCCGCGTGCGCAGGGCGGACCATGTTCGTCATTCCGTTCAGCATGTGCCCTGTGGACTCTCCGCTGTCGCGACTGGGCATCGAGGTGACCGACTCGCCGTACGTGGTGGCCAGCATGCGCATCATGACGCACATGGGTGTCAAGGCCCTGGAGGCCACCCGCGCGAAGGATTTCGTCAAGTGCGTCCATTCCACGGGTCGGCCGCTGCCGCTCACAGGTATACCGTATACGTCGCCCTAATTCGGGCTCTTCGAATAGTTACGTTGGCAGAAACGGAGAGCCGTGCTTCTCTCCACGTTGAAGTTTTGCATAACACGTCAGAGAGTTATTCGGGTGGCCTCTGTGGTACTTAGATGGTCTCCTTGACCATGCATGAAATCGCTTTCTGACGACAGTATTGTGTGGCACGGCCAAAGGCGACATCGGTATTAAGAAACACTGTTCCGCGGTCGTACAGATCCCCTGGTGAACAACTGGCCTTGCAATCCGGAAAAGACCATCATCTCGCACATCCCACACGACAACGAGGTGGTCTCGTTCGGCAGCGGCTATGGCGGTAACTCCTTGCTCGCCAAAAAATGCTTCGCCCTGCGCATCGGTTCTGTTTTAGGCAAGCGTGAGGGCTGGCTCGCGGAGCACATGTTGGTAAGCAGCCCTTCGGATCGATAAATTGCTATCGCATTAAGTTGAAGATTACCGGAACAGAAGGGCGAGGCTTTATTTTAACAACTGGGTGTTGGTGGCACGCGATCGCTGCGTTTGACGCCGGGTATGTCAAACATAATGCTTTTCTAACTATACTTCATGTAGATTCACAAAACTTTGTGTCAAAGTAAATTGTAAGTCAAAATGCATGTTGCGTTTGAAGCGCTCCTCAAGTCCAGCGACTTTGATGGTGGGAGGTCATTTACCGAAAGACGGGACGACCGCGGTTCACCGAAAAACCGTTCTACTCCGACTGAACTTTCGCTCTGAGCGCGCTCGTCCCCGTCTCGCCTCTTCTTCTTGAGCTAGACAAAGTCTCTCATTCCGGCCGCTATTTGGTATTAATATTGAACAATGCATGCATATATGCAGCGCTGTTTTCGGGAAATCTCGATTGATATTTTAAATATGTTTCCTCCAGGCGTTTACCGAGCAAGTGTCAGTTGTGCCAGACGCGCTCCACGTCAGAAGACCCGTGTCCCTTCTTTAAACAGATCTTGGGGATCACATCGCCCAACGGAACCAAGACGTACATCGTAGGTGCGTTCCCGAGCGCGTGCGGCAAGACCAACCTGGCCATGATCACGCCTACGTTGCCGGGCTACAGGGCCGAATGCGTCGGGGATGACATCGCCTGGCTCTATTTCGATGAAGAAGGAATCATGCGTGCCGTCAACCCCGAGAATGGATTCTTTGGAGTGGCACCCGGTGAGCCGTCATCAAAATTCAAATGCGTGGACAACACTCGGAACGAGGCACCAACTCTTAGGGGTCTTGATTAGCAGCACACAACTCATCCCAGGACTCAGTTGAAGCCCAACTCGTAGATCCTTTTGATAGCGGTTTCGATCGTTTCGACAGTCCATGAACTCTTCTCGAAAACACTCGAATGTTGTAAAAGGTCGCAAGGGGTGGTGGTTTTGTTCAGTCCACCTGAAACAAGAACAATTTGGTTTGCGCTCCAAAGGTCACTTTCTTAAAGGAAAGGTATAAACACGTAACCTATAAAAAAAAGTATCAATACATATGAGCATTTGTCATCGATTTACCACTTTTAAGTGGCTAAACTTGAGGTTCAATCATCTTCAGAGAGCGGGCCGGGCGGAATCACAGGCCTCGGGCCACCAGCCTTTCTTCAGCGTCGTGATCTTGCTGAGCTGAACGCGGGTATTTAATTTTGGTTGAACAGCTCCTCATATAATTCCAGTTAGTGCTACTTTTGTGCGCCTTCTCGAACTTCCGTCAACGAAGAACTACGTAGAGTGACGAGTCGAGTGATGTTCCACTGCCCGCAGATCCGGTCAAACGTGAACTCGTTCCTTACAGGGACGACGATGAAGACCAACCCCAACGCCATGATGACCATTCAGACCAACACCATCTTCACCAACGTGGCTGAGACGAGCGACGGCGGTGTCTGGTGGGAGGGCTTGGACCCGCCGCCCCCTGAGGTCTCCATCCTGTCCTGGAAGGGGGAGGCAAACTGGAAGCCCGGAGACAAGTCGAAAACCGCAGCGCACCCGAACGCCCGCTTCTGTGCTCCTGCGGGACAGTGCCCCATTATTGACCCGGCCTGGCAGGACCCGAAGGGAGTCCCCATCTCGGCCATCATCTTCGGCGGCAGAAGGCCCGAAGGTGCGTGCAGCCGGACTGGCTCCTTCACGTGACGAGGCTCCCCTTTTAGCTCACTTCAGGATGTCCTAACGTTCCATGGATGACCTACGGACGTGCGTATGACATCTGTGCCGCGTGCTCTTCATGCATGATGGAGCCACGGTTTGTCAATAGGTCTGGACTGCGGCTGCAGTTCCAATGCGACCTTAAACACTGCGCGAGGCTTATTCAGAAATGAAATCTGTTAACCGCCTCACCTTACAGCACAGGAGTTGCTGTTACAGATTGCCTTGGAAGTGTGACACAACACAGAGCATGTGTGACAGTATTTAAATAAACCACGACGTATCTACTCTCTCTCTCAAATGTCTAGAGTGCAGACAAAGGCACACGCGCGTGAGACTTGCTTTTGAGAACTCGCGCATATACACCATTCCAATATTTATAAGTCCTCAGCCCAGCACGCGCATGTTCGTCGCTTCGTAAAGCGAGAAAATCACGCGCCGTACGCACGAACACTGAAAATGGAACCGGCCAGGAGCCCTTTTTTGGAAAGGTCTATAAAAGGCACTTTCCACAGCGTGCGCCCGTGCCACGGTGTAAGATACACTCTTTAGGTGAGGACACGGCGGGGCTGAATGCGCGGCGCGAGGAATCATATAGCGTTCGTTCGACGGGCATCCAAAAGGCTACATCATTCCGCGGTCACCGTGCCCGCGGCTGACAGTGTCGTTAGGCGGCCAAACGGCGAAACTGTGTGAGAGCGAAAAAAATTATCTCGTTGCCATGACACCCCGGTACACCGTGGTCTTTCTCCGCGTGCGACAACCTCGCTGGAGCTCTGCGCGTGTGGAGCATGAGGCGGCACGAGCCGTCTTGTGCACTGCTGCCTGCCTCCTGCGTCTTACACCGTGCCCACGGGTCGACGAGTCATCTGCCGTTGCCGCTTGAAACCATAGTGAGAGAGAGAAAGAGAGCGAGTGAAAAGCGAACTTTATCGGCACGTCGCGAGGAGCGCGCTGTCCTCACCTGAAGAGTATTATCTTACACCGTGGCCCGTGCCTTTGTCAGCACTGCAGATGTCCGTGAAATAGAACATAGTTCACCACCATGCAGGACATAGCGAAACTACGAATGATTACGCTGTTTCGGTCTTGTCTATTAGAACTCCCTAATATTTGGCCGTCATACGTGTGTATACCGTATGAATGCAGCTCCGCGCGGACGGTGCTTTCTGTGTACCCGTTTGACCTGCAATCCGCTTGTTATCATATTTCGCGGGTTTATGGGAGCGCTGTCATGTTTGTGGTGCCGGTACGCTTCTTTAAAATGCGTGGCCACTCACGCACTCCGAGAAAAGTGTGAAATGAGTGGCCTTGGGTTCCCGCAAGGTCACTCGCAATGTATACGAAGCTTTTAAACTATATATTGTGCGAAGGCATTGACAGTGTACATGCGAAACGTGTGGCCGGACGTACTATAGACCTTACCAATGTTTACGGAATTACAGTCCAGTGTGCGATCTTCACAGCCCAGCACGTGCGTGTTCTTCGCTTCGGAAAGCGAGCAAAGCACACGCCATACGCACGAACACGGCCACACGCTGTTTTTCTTGAAATGTCTACATATGTAAGCGAAACTAAAGGAAACTTGACAAAGGAATCGTCGTTCAAGCAGGGCAACGGCACCGCTCGAATACCTGTGTTCCGTGGCGCAATCCCGAATGCTTTGCGGTTCGCCACTGTACCCCGGACAAAATAATCGAAAGGCGTTTGACCCCAGCGAGAGGTCAAGCCGTCAAGCAGCGTTCGCACCTGTTCCACTATTCGTCATACCTGATCAAACCCCCCCGCCTGCATCTGCCAGTATTATTTCGGATAGTCGCGGATAGTCCGCAAGTGTGGCTAGGCTCGAGTGGGGGAGGTGCCCCAGACAAGTTATCCGGCGTATACACTTTACGGACAACGAAATGATCGCGCGGTGATTGGAGAAATACTGCGACCCCATTTGCCCTCCTCAGGCACTTGTGGAGTACGGATAAATGAAACAGATGGAATGATTCGATGAACAGGTGTACCGCTGGTGTTCGAAGCCTTCAACTGGGAGCACGGTGTTTTCCTGGGCGCCTCCATGAGATCCGAGGCGACCGCTGCAGCTGAGCACAAAGGTACGCAACCGCGCAGCCACACGGAAGCATCAAATGCCGCACCACTGGAAAGGGTCGAGACGCCCAGCGTACGCTTCTCTCTTTAGCGTGCATCGTTCCTCCGAGACGAGATGTGTCATGCTATTCTACTCGTCAATGGTATACGTCGACATTCAAGGCCCAGACCCAGTGTTGGCGGTAACGCCTTACAAGTAACGGCGTTACCGGAAACGCGTTACGTTTTTCAGTAACGTAGTAGCGTTCTCGTTACATTTCCAAAACTGTAACGGGTAACGTAGTTACGTTAGTTGGAGTAACGGGTAACGTAGTTACGTTATCTCGTCACATCTTCCCAAAACCTGAAAAAAGGACGCTTAATTTTTTTTCGTGTTTCTATACTTTGTTTTACCTTAACTCCAGACGCAGCCAACGCTACGAGCTGATGCAGAGAGCGTCAAAAGGGCACCGTCATGGCGTTCGTCATGTTCCCGTACGTGTTCTATCATCACTGAACCAATCATCAACAAAACTCCCCGTGGGTTCTCCATAGCACCATTTATTTTCTTCTTCTTCCCCGTGGGCTGCGCTTTTGAGACTGCTTCATTGGTCCCATGAGCTCGTAGCGTCAGCTGCGTCTGCACTTAGGCTGAAACGAAATACAGGCGCCGAGTGATTGATTATTGCACTCATTCCACATACCTTCAAAATTTTGCCTGTCTTTTCCTCACGCAAAAAATCACACTTTAGCAAAAAAGTGTTCTATCATCACTGAACCAATCATCAACAAAACTCCCCGTGGGTTCTCCATAGCACCATTTATTTTCTTCTTCTTCCCCGTGGGTTGCGCTTTTGAGACTGCTTCATTGGTCCCATTAGCCGTCAGCTGCGTCTGCACTTAGGCTGAAACGAAATACAGGCGCCGAGTGATTGATTATTGCACTCATTCCACATACCTTCAAAATTTTGCCTGTCTTTTCCTCACGCAAAAAATCACACTTTAGCAAAAAAGTGTTCTATCATCACTGAACCAATCATCAACAAAACTCCCCGTGGGTTCTCCATAGCACCATTTATTTTCTTCTTCTTCCCCGTGGGTTGCGCTTTTGAGACTGCTTCATTGGTCCCATTAGCCGTCAGCTGCGTCTGCACTTAGGCTGAAACGAAATACAGGCGCCGAGTGATTGATTATTGCACTCATTCCACATACCTTCAAAATTTTGCCTGTCTTTTCCTCACGCAAAAAATCACACTTTAGCAAAAAAGTGTTCTATCATCACTGAACCAATCATCAACAAAACTCCCCGTGGGTTCTCCATAGCACCATTTATTTTCTTCTTCTTCCCCGTGGGTTGCGCTTTTGAGACTGCTTCATTGGTCCCATTAGCCGTCAGCTGCGTCTGCACTTAGGCTGAAACGAAATACAGGCGCCGAGTGATTGATTATTGCACTCATTCCACATACCTTCAAAATTTTGCCTGTCTTTTCCGCACGCAAAAAATCACACTTTAGCAAAAAAGTGTTCTATCATCACTGAACCAATCATCAACAAAACTCCCCGTGGGTTCTCCATAGCACCATTTATTTTCTTCTTCTTCCCCGTGGGTTGCGCTTTTGAGACTGCTTCATTGGTCCCATTAGCCGTCAGCTGCGTCTGCACTTAGGCTGAAACGAAATACAGGCGCCGAGTGATTGATTATTGCACTCATTCCACATACCTTCAAAATTTTGCCTGTCTTTTCCGCACGCAAAAAATCACACTTTAGCAAAAAAGTGTTCTATCATCACTGAACCAATCATCAACAAAACTCCCCGTGGGTTCTCCATAGCACCATTTATTTTCTTCTTCTTCCCCGTGGGTTGCGCTTTTGAGACTGCTTCATTGGTCCCATTAGCCGTCAGCTGCGTCTGCACTTAGGCTGAAACGAAATACAGGCGCCGAGTGATTGATTATTGCACTCATTCCACATACCTTCAAAATTTTGCCTGTCTTTTCCGCACGCAAAAAATCACACTTTAGCAAAAAAGTGTTCTATCATCACTGAACCAATCATCAACAAAACTCCCCGTGGGTTCTCCATAGCACCATTTATTTTCTTCTTCTTCCCCGTGGGTTGCGCTTTTGAGACTGCTTCATTGGTCCCATTAGCCGTCAGCTGCGTCTGCACTTAGGCTGAAACGAAATACAGGCGCCGAGTGATTGATTATTGCACTCATTCCACATACCTTCAAAATTTTGCCTGTCTTTTCCGCACGCAAAAAATCACACTTTAGCAAAAAAGTGTTCTATCATCACTGAACCAATCATCAACAAAACTCCCCGTGGGTTCTCCATAGCACCATTTATTTTCTTCTTCTTCCCCGTGGGTTGCGCTTTTGAGACTGCTTCATTGGTCCCATTAGCCGTCAGCTGCGTCTGCACTTAGGCTGAAACGAAATACAGGCGCCGAGTGATTGATTATTGCACTCATTCCACATACCTTCAAAATTTTGCCTGTCTTTTCCTCACGCAAAAAATCACACTTTAGCAAAAAAGTGTTCTATCATCACTGAACCAATCATCAACAAAACTCCCCGTGGGTTCTCCATAGCACCATTTATTTTCTTCTTCTTCCCCGTGGGTTGCGCTTTTGAGACTGCTTCATTGGTCCCATTAGCCGTCAGCTGCGTCTGCACTTAGGCTGAAACGAAATACAGGCGCCGAGTGATTGATTATTGCACTCATTCCACATACCTTCAAAATTTTGCCTGTCTTTTCCGCACGCAAAAAATCACACTTTAGCAAAAAAGTGTTCTATCATCACTGAACCAATCATCAACAAAACTCCCCGTGGGTTCTCCATAGCACCATTTATTTTCTTCTTCTTCCCCGTGGGTTGCGCTTTTGAGACTGCTTCATTGGTCCCATTAGCCGTCAGCTGCGTCTGCACTTAGGCTGAAACGAAATACAGGCGCCGAGTGATTGATTATTGCACTCATTCCACATACCTTCAAAATTTTGCCTGTCTTTTCCTCACGCAAAAAATCACACTTTAGCAAAAAAGTGTTCTATCATCACTGAACCAATCATCAACAAAACTCCCCGTGGGTTCTCCATAGCACCATTTATTTTCTTCTTCTTCCCCGTGGGTTGCGCTTTTGAGACTGCTTCATTGGTCCCATTAGCCGTCAGCTGCGTCTGCACTTAGGCTGAAACGAAATACAGGCGCCGAGTGATTGATTATTGCACTCATTCCACATACCTTCAAAATTTTGCCTGTCTTTTCCTCACGCAAAAAATCACACTTTAGCAAAAAAGTGTTCTATCATCACTGAACCAATCATCAACAAAACTCCCCGTGGGTTCTCCATAGCACCATTTATTTTCTTCTTCTTCCCCGTGGGTTGCGCTTTTGAGACTGCTTCATTGGTCCCATTAGCCGTCAGCTGCGTCTGCACTTAGGCTGAAACGAAATACAGGCGCCGAGTGATTGATTATTGCACTCATTCCACATACCTTCAAAATTTTGCCTGTCTTTTCCTCACGCAAAAAATCACACTTTAGCAAAAAAGTGTTCTATCATCACTGAACCAATCATCAACAAAACTCCCCGTGGGTTCTCCATAGCACCATTTATTTTCTTCTTCTTCCCCGTGGGTTGCGCTTTTGAGACTGCTTCATTGGTCCCATTAGCCGTCAGCTGCGTCTGCACTTAGGCTGAAACGAAATACAGGCGCCGAGTGATTGATTATTGCACTCATTCCACATACCTTCAAAATTTTGCCTGTCTTTTCCTCACGCAAAAAATCACACTTTAGCAAAAAAGTGTTCTATCATCACTGAACCAATCATCAACAAAACTCCCCGTGGGTTCTCCATAGCACCATTTATTTTCTTCTTCTTCCCCGTGGGTTGCGCTTTTGAGACTGCTTCATTGGTCCCATTAGCCGTCAGCTGCGTCTGCACTTAGGCTGAAACGAAATACAGGCGCCGAGTGATTGATTATTGCACTCATTCCACATACCTTCAAAATTTTGCCTGTCTTTTCCGCACGCAAAAAATCACACTTTAGCAAAAAAGTGTTCTATCATCACTGAACCAATCATCAACAAAACTCCCCGTGGGTTCTCCATAGCACCATTTATTTTCTTCTTCTTCCCCGTGGGTTGCGCTTTTGAGACTGCTTCATTGGTCCCATTAGCCGTCAGCTGCGTCTGCACTTAGGCTGAAACGAAATACAGGCGCCGAGTGATTGATTATTGCACTCATTCCACATACCTTCAAAATTTTGCCTGTCTTTTCCGCACGCAAAAAATCACACTTTAGCAAAAAAGTGTTCTATCATCACTGAACCAATCATCAACAAAACTCCCCGTGGGTTCTCCATAGCACCATTTATTTTCTTCTTCTTCCCCGTGGGTTGCGCTTTTGAGACTGCTTCATTGGTCCCATTAGCCGTCAGCTGCGTCTGCACTTAGGCTGAAACGAAATACAGGCGCCGAGTGATTGATTATTGCACTCATTCCACATACCTTCAAAATTTTGCCTGTCTTTTCCGCACGCAAAAAATCACACTTTAGCAAAAAAGTGTTCTATCATCACTGAACCAATCATCAACAAAACTCCCCGTGGGTTCTCCATAGCACCATTTATTTTCTTCTTCTTCCCCGTGGGTTGCGCTTTTGAGACTGCTTCATTGGTCCCATTAGCCGTCAGCTGCGTCTGCACTTAGGCTGAAACGAAATACAGGCGCCGAGTGATTGATTATTGCACTCATTCCACATACCTTCAAAATTTTGCCTGTCTTTTCCGCACGCAAAAAATCACACTTTAGCAAAAAAGTGTTCTATCATCACTGAACCAATCATCAACAAAACTCCCCGTGGGTTCTCCATAGCACCATTTATTTTCTTCTTCTTCCCCGTGGGTTGCGCTTTTGAGACTGCTTCATTGGTCCCATTAGCCGTCAGCTGCGTCTGCACTTAGGCTGAAACGAAATACAGGCGCCGAGTGATTGATTATTGCACTCATTCCACATACCTTCAAAATTTTGCCTGTCTTTTCCTCACGCAAAAAATCACACTTTAGCAAAAAAGTGTTCTATCATCACTGAACCAATCATCAACAAAACTCCCCGTGGGTTCTCCATAGCACCATTTATTTTCTTCTTCTTCCCCGTGGGTTGCGCTTTTGAGACTGCTTCATTGGTCCCATTAGCCGTCAGCTGCGTCTGCACTTAGGCTGAAACGAAATACAGGCGCCGAGTGATTGATTATTGCACTCATTCCACATACCTTCAAAATTTTGCCTGTCTTTTCCGCACGCAAAAAATCACACTTTAGCAAAAAAGTGTTCTATCATCACTGAACCAATCATCAACAAAACTCCCCGTGGGTTCTCCATAGCACCATTTATTTTCTTCTTCTTCCCCGTGGGTTGCGCTTTTGAGACTGCTTCATTGGTCCCATTAGCCGTCAGCTGCGTCTGCACTTAGGCTGAAACGAAATACAGGCGCCGAGTGATTGATTATTGCACTCATTCCACATACCTTCAAAATTTTGCCTGTCTTTTCCGCACGCAAAAAATCACACTTTAGCAAAAAAGTGTTCTATCATCACTGAACCAATCATCAACAAAACTCCCCGTGGGTTCTCCATAGCACCATTTATTTTCTTCTTCTTCCCCGTGGGTTGCGCTTTTGAGACTGCTTCATTGGTCCCATTATTTGTCAGCTGCGTCTGCACTTAGGCTGAAACGAAATACAGGCGCCGAGTGATTGATTATTGCACTCATTCCACATACCTTCAAAATTTTACCTGTCTTTTCCGCACGCAAAAAATCACACTTTAGCAAAAAAAAAAAAAAAAATGCCCACGCTTTTTGTCACAGTGTCTAAAAACGCTGTCGCCAAAAACAAACACGTTACCGTCAATTTATAAATAAAAAGTAACTTGCGTTACTTTTTATCGGTAATGGTAACGCGTTCATTTTATTTTGAGGTAACGTAGGACGGTTACGCGTTTCTTTATTTTTCGAGTAACGTATTTCGTAACTTTTTTTTTTTTTTTTTAACGCTTACAACATTGCCCAGACCCCATCAATGAACATGGTCGTCTTTCCCATGCGGCCCTCTCGACTTTTTTTTTTTTTTCTATCATTTTGTGCTTGATGCGGATTGAACGTTTCAGTTTTATTGAAGTCATCGAGTCATTTGCATTCAGGGTGTCGACGGTAGTCATACGTTGTGCCTCGACTATACTCTGTTTCACCTTATGTTGTACCGCAGGAAAGGCTACAAGCGCGAGCTCCTTGCTCTAAAGCACATCTCGGCGGCACAAGCTCTCGGGCACCAAGGGCAGCTGCCAACTCTATGAGCTCGCGCTTCTAGCCATAGCTGCGGTACAAGATAAGTTGAAACGGAGTATAGGGTGTATTCACTGGCGGCCATGTCTGTGTGCGCTTATGCTGAGCACGTGCTGATGGCTAGCTTCCACAGTTATTTTGCAACGTGCACCCCGCACCATCAAAATTGCCGGTCTTGGCAGCCTATTAATGTGAGCTCGTTCTGAGCATGCGCTCTAAACAGTGACCTCAAATATGGCGGCCAGTGAATACCCCCTATATGTCTGTGTTACTATTTTATATTGAGAGTATTTTCTTTATTCCTCATTAGAAGATCGCCGCGCCTGATTATGCTTGAGAAGAACAGATTTTTGCACCTAAATAGACCTGCGCCGCTTTAAAATTTTGTTTAGATATATGTGTACGCTCCCGCGAACCGTTACCTTTTTGTCTCGAAGCCGTCTAGGACTTCAACGATGTTGGCAGATCTCTTCGAGCAGTGCTAACAGTGTCAACTATTTTTGAAACTTTCGCTAGCAGCAAATTGCTTCTAAAAAATTCGAATGCCACCAAAGGTGGCACTCAAAATAGTAATAGTAACATGGAAAGGAAATGCAATAGAGCCAATTGAGGTAAAGTGAGGTTTAATACAAGTATGCGCCCTTTACCACCGTTTTTCTTCATGTTTGGACTAGAAGAAAAAGCTGGAAAATAGTGGTCGTGGTTTCGATCTGTCACACTACAGGGGAGGCCAAACATTAAAGGGATGCTGAACCAAACATTTCAGTGTCTATAATAAGTGGCGCACGATCTTTCCACGAGCCAGCAGCCGCCGGTGTGCGCGAGCACTCGCAACGAAGTTGACGTCATCATACCCTCATTCACGGGGTATGATGACGTCAATTTCGTTGCGTGTGCTAGCGCACACCAGAGGCTGCTGGCTCGTGGAAAGATCGTGCGCACTTATTATAGACACTGAAATGTTTGGTTCAGCATCCCTTTAAACAGACATTACCAGCTCTTATTTATACGGATGATATATGTAAGTGATAGTGATAGTGATATGTATTTCGGCTCAGGAGAGCCGCGGCGACGCAGAAAGGCAAGTCGCCCGTATACTGCGAAGGCCCGCGGCGCCGCGTCCAACGATGATCAGATGGTATTGTACAGATAAATTGAAAAAAGGTATGATGGTTTAAATGGAGCTTGTGGACGAGGGTGAGGAGTTGATGTTGCGGTGGAAGAGGGTCAAGAGCGTTCGGCCTAGCAGTGGTCTTCGCGACGGTGGTCTTCGCGGGGCCGCCATGGGCTGCAGGCCGGTCTCGAGCACCTGGCGAGGGCTCCTTGTGTGCCCGGCTTGCAGACGAGCTCGCCGAATTTCCGGCGACGCAGGAAGTCCAGCACCCTCGTGGTAGGGCTCTAGGTGTTGGCGCCGGTGTTGTCCGGGCGGCGGTCTTCGCGAAAGGGGGCCTTGAAGTCTCCCAGCATGCGGTCGAGCTTGTAACCGAGCAGCTTGTGCACCCTGTCGATCGAAGACATGGTGTGTGCCACTGGTCCGGCTGGCTCATAGACAGGATAATGCAGTGCTAGTGGTTGATAACAGTACAGGTCTGCAGGAATTACCGAGGGGAAAAGGCTAGGTCTAGAATTGAGTAACAGTAAGTCAGCAGTCATGATTTTTAATGATGACGAGAAGAAATAACTTAAAATACGAGAATTCGTGGTTAAGAGAGTGATAAAATATGAGTATCTAGGCGTATGAATTCATGGCAGGGATTATCTCAGTGAGCATGAAAAATACGTAACTGGCAAGAGCAACAGAAATGCAGCTGTAATAAAGAATAGAGCTTTGTGGAATTATAACAGGTATGAAGTGGTGAGGGAAATTTGGAACGGAGATATGGTGCCGAGTTTAACTTCTGACAACGCAGTCCTGTGTAGGAAATCTATATCCGAGCAAGGTTAAAAGTAAATCAACGCGGCGTGGGTAGGCTGGCGTTGGGAGCGCATGGTAAAACACCGAACCTGGGCGTACAGGAGGATATATGAGATAGTCATCATTTGAGGGCAGATAGATGTTGAAGATGGACTAAGAGACATGGAGGAGGAACGATGTGCACGGAGTGTTTTTAGCTATTTGTAGATGAAGGGTGCCGATACAAAGTGGAGGAAACGAACAGGAAAACTCAGGTTGAAATTTTTTGACAATAATTGGGACGCAGATCAGGAAATGACAGTTAAGAAGAGAGTTAAAGAAGCGGAAAGGGAAATATGGGAAGCAGGGATGCAGACTAAATTGGCTCTGGGGACTTATAGAAAATATGGAGGTTGCTAAGGAAAGTCTGACAAATCTAGGAGAAGCTCGTTGTTGTTTGAGTCCAGTACAGGGTGTTGCGAACAGAGCGAAATACCATAACACAAATACAGTGTGTGGAGCATGTGGAAAGGAAGAGGAGACGGCTACTTTGCTGTAAAGGGCTTCACCCTTCAGTTACTCAAGGTAGTACCGATTTAGTGCAGGCGTTGGGCTTTATAGACGGCGACGGAAAAGTAGACGCTGGAAAAGCGGAGATCACAAAAAAAAAAAAAAAAAAACAGGTTAACGGACCGGTGGCATAAGTCGGGGGAAGAATAAAGTTTGCTATTCTGTTCCTTTCAATCCGGCGAAAAGTGCGAGCACCGGGTTGCGAAGAGGCATCTCCATCACACAGATTGTATAACTTTCGGTTGTGGAGAATGGTAGATGAGAGCTTGTGCCTAGCGGCGATATGAAATGTTTTGCCCTTCCCCATTAAATCAGAACAGGATTGGAGATTAGTTAATTGCTGGATTTAGAAGCTTTGGCTAGGTGGCGCAAGTCGCCGCCCGATTAAATGGGTTCAGCGGCTTAAGCCGTATTCATCCATCCAAGGCAGACAAATCACGGCGCCCCAACTTTCCAGCGCACCGGGCATACAATGTCGAGTCACTGGGCTGTGGACTCATAAGCGGCGCCTGGTGTTTGGCTACTGCGCATGCTCAGGAACGCAGCCCATGGAGTCACAAAGATGGCAGCGCGCAGGATTGGAGTGGTCCCGAGTTACGTCCTGTGAATTGTCTTCTCCATCCGCATACACAGTGTGCAAGAATACAAAAGTGTATCTTATACAGTGAGCACCGAGCTTTCAAGGAAAAGTAGACGATTGGAAGAAAAAGGTACCGGGACCCGGGAAATTATTCGGAAAGCGCGCGCCGACGACGTAGCCGTGGGCATGGCGCCCTTATGCGGAGAGCAAGTCATCTGCCTCTTGCACAGGGGTTGCAGTGACGTCAGAACGACGCCGAGTTCTGATTGGCTTTGAGTGTAGATAGGATAGTGGGTAGACCTCAAGGCAAGCTGCCTTGAGGTCTACTCACTATCTTTCAATCAGAGCCAATCAGAGCTCGGCGTTCTGACGTCACCACAACCCCTGCAAAAGAAGCAGACCAACTTGCGCTCCGCATTAGTTGCGATAGAAGATGTACGGAGGATGATGCATTTAACGAATTAACAGAAGCACGATGTATATATATATAAACTGTACACGAATGGAAGAGGCGCTTACGCACTTTGTCGCGCCCGTGCCGCGCTGCTGCAGCGCAACAATTGTGTATTTGCTCTAAAGCAGCCTTCAGTGTGCGCTGTTGTATATAGCTGACTTCTCGGAGTCCGAGTTATAGGGCTTGAACGCAGGGGCAGCGGTAAACGTCGCTAAGAGAGGCTTTTGTATAACCCAGTCTGACATCCCGATGTCTGTGCAGGCAAATCTGTGATGCACGATCCATTCGGCATGCGTCCCTTCTTCGGATACAACTTTGGCGAATACCTCAAGCACTGGTTGAGCTTCGCCAAGGAAGGAGGCAACCAGCTACCCAGAATCTACCACGTCAACTGGTTCCGCAAGAGTTCCGAAGGAAAGTTTTTGTGGCCCGGCTTCGGCGAGAACTCCCGAGTCCTTGACTGGATCGTCCGCCGTGTCGACGGCGAAGTCAACATTGCCAAGGTGACGGGCTCGGGAGCACCACAAGCAGGGCTTAAAGTCTGGGGGGCCTCACGGGGCCTCGGACCCCCTACTGATTTTAACGGATGGTCTGAGACCCTCCTCCACATCCCCAGCCTTAGTGAAATCAAAATCATATCTTGCAATAAAATAGCTTGTTTTCAGGGATGTGACATTTGGGGATTAGCAATTTGAGGGTTGCAGCTACAGCGTGGGCAGAGTCAGTAGTGGGCTTTATTTTATGTGCATCTTGTACATCTCGTCAGAACCCCCCCCCCCCCCCTACGTTCTTGTAGGGATCCCCCTCAAGTTACGGGAGACTTTAAGCACTGACCACAAGTGACGCTCGCCATGGGTGCCAGGTCGCACAACAAAGTTATGTTGCAACCGAAGTCTCTGTGCAGCGCTGCGAAAGTAGCGGGCGCGAGTGCTCGTGCAAACAAAGCGTTTTCCCGACCATGTGCTTTCGTGCGTCATTCGATAGCGCTGCACAGAGATGGACTGCGCTCTCGGCTCAAGTTATGATCGCAACTTGGAACCTGCCACCTTCCAAGTCTCTATAGCTGCCAAGTAGCAAGGATAGCAGAGGGCTGACGTGAGTAATTTTGGATAAGCAAAGTAAAGGAGTAAAAGAGGCTGACGAATGGAGACGCGGTCAAACGAGGAGCACGCGTCCCTAAATGAAAAGCACGCGTGCGCGTGGTCAGGCTTGAGTCGCGTCTAGTCGGCGAAATGATGCTCGTAAATTGCACCTCCGGTTGCATTCGGCTATGAAAGTATCACAAAGTGAATAAATTCGTTGAAGACAAAGCGACACGGCGGCACTTCAGAGGCTGTGTGGTATGAAAAGGAGCGGTCAGTACCGCAATATAGACTTCTGATCACGGGAACTGTTCATCCTTCGTTCCGCAGGAAACGTTCCTAGGCTACCTGCCCACGGACGACGCCCTCAACTTGGAGGGGCTTCGTGAACAGGTGAACGTGGCCGAGCTCATGCGAGTGGACCGAGACTTCTGGAGCAAGGAGTGCCAGGCCGTCAGGACCTTCTTCGACGAGCAAGTCGGCCGCTCCTTGCCCGCCGAGATTGCCGGCCAGTTGACCAAGCTCGAGGAGCGCATCAAGACGATGACCTGACACCTCCGGCAATGCTGCGTGTACAACCTTGAAGAACCGCTGCGAGCGGTCATGTTGACTAGAGGATATGCTCACACAAATGACCGACGTACTGAAGTAAAACAGCTCAAATAAATTTTTTATATATTTTTTTATTTAGTATTGTTTATTAGTTGAATCGAACCTCCGCAAGCATGGTTCATTTTCACAACTCGCCCGACTTTCCCAAACCTGAGCTTCCCCCGGCACGTGGCGGCTCAGCAGCACCCATGTTGGGCATCGATCCAGTACGTTTTATTTCGTTCCCTGTAAGAGAGCTTTCGATAAGATGATATATTGTCATGCCTTGACGAGAATCAAAGAACGTATACAATTGATACAAAAATTGAGCGGCTCGGAGATAGGCATCTACACTCTAGCGGATAAAATTCCGCTAAACAATTTATGCAACTCGCACAGGACTCAGCAGCAGTTCACGTTTGCATCAAATGATCTCTATTAGCGGCGAGAAGTTTTGGTGGCGCCCTCCTGTGGTTCCCCTTTGTGACGTCATTACCTTGCAAACAACAAGTTCGATGGTGTTTGTTATTAGCATGGTGGAAGCTTGAAATCATTGCGCTCTCAAAGGAACACTGCCAACACCGTCAAAATTAAAGTTCTTTCATTCCTCTTATTTCCGTCGATGAAAATCCCCTTTCCGACGTCATAGTCAGCGTTCGGCCAATCGTGGAAGGCCGACCACAGCGACGCTTTCGGTCGCGCACGGGGCTAATAGACCTTTTTCGCATAACCTCAAACCAGCCAGTAACTGACGTAACCTCGACCTGGTGCATTTTTGGATTGCCCGCTGACACAGGGTATGCAACCGCCAAGGGTATGGGCGAAAAGGCTTAAAAACGGACGTCGTGCATGAGTTAGTTCCGAGTGCTCCTTTTTACCGTGCTGCAATTTCCGAAAATCTACGGTTGTCTGGCTACCACTGCGTGGTCTTCGGGTGGATAAATAATTTTAAAAAGCATAAGAACAATAGCAGAAAGTGTGCCATGAGCACAAGAAGCTGCAGCGCGAGTGTGGCTGCAATGTTATCGAGCTTCGCATTTTCCCCAAGAATCCTTATTTATGAAGTCAGTCGATTGCGAACTTGAATCGCGAGAGATTCGTATCAGACTCAACGTCACGTTTAAGCTCACGACCACTTTGTCTACGACAAGAGGACCGATTTTAATTCCCGGTGCAGGTGGTCCAATTAGGTTATCACTGCAAGCCCCATGGTATGTGAAAGGTATGAAAAAGTCTGCATGCCACCACTCAAGATGGAGCTATCAAATGCCGAGAGCTTACCTGCATAGACTACATTAAACTGCTCATATATACTTCGCTGTGGAAACTCAATCAAAACACCCCACCGTCTTCGTCCTCGTTCTCTCGAGGAGGCAAGGTGATGGCCTGTGAGTAGCCAGCTGGATTCAACCGACAAGCTCCAACCAAGTTGTTGCAGCCCACCATAGACAAGTCTAGCCAAGTTCCCCCCATACCCACACCGTTGCCTACCCAGATAGCTGTGCTGCCAGAACTAGCCGGTATTTCTCTTTCTAAGCCGCTAGACGGCGTCGTCGGCGCCGCAATTCTCAAGATGGCGGCACCGTTAAAGAAAAGGTCTATATGTCAAGCTTGAAGACAAGCTTCGTCCTTTGGTGTAGGAAACATAAACGTCTCCGCCTTGCACCCCAGCGCACATCAGTGGCATTGAATGTATTTACTGGCACCTCCCTCGCATGCGCCCTTCAGCAGCGCATGGCGTTTTATACTTCCTGTCAACAGCGCCTTTCGTGTTCGTCTTTTACTTCAATGTTGAGCAAAGCAAGGCAAGGTGAGCTTCGCGCACGTTTATGCAGCGATATGTTTATCTCTTTGAAATTCAGTGATTATGGCTCAACGCTGTAGAGGGGTGACTACTAACTAGGAGTGAATAAAAAACAATATCACGCAGGCTGCGCTTGCTGCAGTAGTTCGGAAGAAAATTATAAAACATTTCTAGCACTTAAAACATCATCTGGTGGGCTGTTCTAATTTATAATTGTTCGAGGAAAGAAGAATTTAAACGCATCGTTTTTATAGCTATAAGGTTTTATTGTTAATATAGCTATAAGGTTTATGGGGTTCTGGGGAAAAAATGTAATTTAATTATCATTGTCTATTCAAGCTCGACAATAAAGGTGCGGTGCAACGATATTCAATTGGAATGTTTTTCACTTTACACGAGCTTACTGGCACTAGTGGGACTCGAGGATACTCGCACGCAACGCCACTGACCCAGAAACCCCTTTGTTGCGCTGTAATTTCGAGGACAAAACCGAGTGTCTTCATTCAATCTCTCCTTCGCAAAACCTTATGACGTAGCTGGGCGGTAGCAGTACCGCCCAGTGACGATATTTGAATGCGGCTCATAGATTGGACCCGAGCATGGCGTGGACACTCGATTCGGGCTCGTGATCATAGCTCGAGAAGCATTCGGGTAGTGTCTTGTGTCCAATCGCTGCAATGACGACAACAGCCGAACCATAACAATGTCTGGAACTCAGCACGAGTCCTGTGCCTTGCCAACCGCAGCGCGTGGCTATGATCAGCATTGGAGGCATATAATCGGCTCTAGATCACGTGGCCGCTTGTTCTGGCTGCGAGTTGAGGGGGTGAACTCTGCTCGTTTTTCTTTGTTTTTTTTCTGCGACTTCGATTGTGTGTGGTGAAAAACGAACGGGTATTTCACAGGTCATTAACGTCAGGGATCCGTTCTAAGCGGTATTTGCGCAAAATACAAAAATCTTTGCATCGCCCCTTTAACGATGAGGAAGGGAAATTTAAGACAATCTATTTTTCTTTCCCGTAAAGTTTCGAGGCCCGCCTCTACACACAAGTTTGAAGGAGATACATAGGAAGAGGACATGTTATACACAAAACGCACTGCCAGTCTTTTTCAAGTTCTGAAATGCAGCCTTATGAGTGCGGATCCCATACTATGCTTCCATATTCTAACATTGGTCTAACCAGAGTTTTATACAATAAAAGCTTTGTCTCGCAGGAGCCATGTTTCATTTACATTTGCAGGAAGCCCAATTTACTCTTTGCTTTGCCGACTACGTGACTGTGAATTCCGCCTCAAGTCAGATGTGATAGTCACCCCAATACACTTGTATGAGTATACTCCTACAATCACAAATAGAATAATTAAGTATCAAAGGATTCTTCTTACGGGTAATTGACATGCAAATGGTTTTCGATAAATTCAGCGACATTTGCCATTCAGTACACCATCTAGACAGTTTGCTAGCGAGCAGTTCAGTATTTCAGTCAACGTAGCTTTTGATTTCTTAAAAAACAACAGAATCGTCAGCAAACAATTTAATCGTAACTGGGATTTCACATGCAATGTCATTAACAAATATTAAAATAAAAAAGAGGAACGAGAACTGATCCCTGTGGGACGCCAGATGTCACGAAAGTGGTATCGGAGGAAGCAGTGTTAAACTGCACAGATTGCTGTCTCATAGTCAGATAACTTTCTAGCCACCTCAAAATTTTAACATTATTTAGAACAACTGCCAACTTAGTCAGCAACTTCGTATGTGAAACGCGGTCGAACGCTTTTCAAAATCTAAGTATACGACGTCAGTTTGTCCTCGCGCATTAATTACAAATGCCAACTCATGCACTGTCTCCGTCAGTTAGGTGACGGTAGAAAATCGTTGGTGAAAACCATGTTGCGAATTAGTAAAAAAACACTATTCTGCTCAACATATGATACGTTTTTAAACACAAAAATTTTACTATATAATAAACAAAGAAATATGTCTATAATTGGAAACCTCCCTTGAATCATCTGCTTTTCAGATTCGAATTACCTTTGCTATTTTCCACTTTGAAAGGACAGTGAATGTCTCTAGCGACTTCCTAGATACTGTAACCAAGTACTTAGCACTCCGTTCCGCATACCTTTTAAAAAAAAAAATGCACTGGGAATGTTATCCGGCCCAACCGCCTTTTTACCGTCAATATTCAAGAGGTAATTCGCTATACCTTCCTCCGAAATAGTTCTGTCCGGCAAAGCATCTTCAGCGATTTCATGACATTCCTGGACTGCCTCCGAAACCGGACAGGGTCCGTCGTCTAAGCTAAAAACTGGAGTAAAATATTTGTTGGAAGTATCAGAAATATAAAAAGAATCGTCCACAATCTCAATATGAATATTCAGTTCATTTACTTTTGGTTTCGATGGTGACATGAAGCGCCAAAACTTCTCAGGAGAGGACTTGAGAAAGGAGGACATTGTCACATTGAAGAACCGATGTTTTGCTTTTCGATTTTTTCCTTAAGATCATATTTCTATTGAACGATAAGGTTCTTATCTTTTGAACGTTTACAAAGTCTACGGAGTCTTCGGCGCATTTGAGTAATTTTTTTTTTTTTTCGTAATCTTCTTTTTTTTTTGGGTGCCAACTTGGTAATGCAGCGGAAGACGACGTTTTCAAAGAAATATCAGAAAAAGTTAACATCGCACTCACGCGTGTTGTAGGCATAAAAGAAAAGTCGCTAAACGCGAACGCTAGAGTATAAAAAAGAGAGACATCATGAGCCTTAAAAAGTTTAGATATCCCTTACGACTTAGTGTATCGTGGGTCACATTATTTGCAGACAGAATAAGCATTTCGTGATCTGAAATTCCTTCCAATACCTAAACGCTCTGTACTCTTTCATCTAAGTTCTGCGTAAGAAAAATGAAATCGAGTATTGCGTCTTTCTTCGGATAACCTTGTGGGAGTCCGCACAATTTGATTGAGATCGTGAAAAAAGGCCAACTCCATTAATGCTTGCGAAATATGACACGATGACCACGTGTTCTCCCAATCAATAATAGGCAAATTGAAATCACCGGCAAAAAATATTTCTAGACTTTTCGTGAACATTTTCCGAAAGATAGTCATTTATTTTACCCAGAGTATTGCCACTGCTTGGTGGTCTGTAGAACGCACCGATGATAAGGGATGTAGAAAAGATGCTGACACAAATCCACAGAATCTCTGTATCATCGATATCGGGGATTCGGTTATAGTGCACATTTTCTTTCAGAACTATGGCCACGCTCCTGCCACGCGGGTCTCTGTCCTTTCATATCATTTTGCAAACTGGAGGGACGATCTCAGAGTCAGATACTTCCGAGTGTAGCTAGGTTTCCGTAAGGACCGCGACATGCGGTTTACGAGTCTGCAAAACATATTCAAAGTCAACAACTTTATTCATTACGCTCCTTGCGTTCAAGCTCAAGAATCTGATAGGATTTGTGGTCTCGTCGGTGGCGTCACTAGGGGCAGCGGCACGGGGGCCGGTGGCTCGCCGCGACCCCCCTCGTGCAGAGGTTTCTATAGCTTGCAGAGTGGATATCATCCGATCGACTACAAAGGGACGCCCAAATCAAAAGGCGGCTCTTCGAAACGCACGCTCAGCGGGAAGTTCATTGGCGTGTTGTTTTACTTCCACATTCCACTTGGCTGTTCGTCCACCCTTCCTCCGGTGGCACGCTTTGCCGGTATGCAGAGCTACAGACCTCGAGCTCCGTTTCCCCTCGCCCTCCGCCTCCATTTCGCGCTTAAAAATAGCCTACGGGGGGGGGAGACGGCGCTTCTCTCGGCGTCTTTGGGTCGGGGTGTCGCAGGGGACCGCCTCGGACATGGTGGACATCAGCAGCCCGTTCCTCAATCTCCAGAAAGGGACCTCCGTCCTCCTCAACGTAAGAACCGTCCGCAGTCGCAGTCCGTAGCCGTTCGAAGACGCGGGTCAGACAACCTGAATTGGGCTCACTCGGGGACGGATTCTGAGAGTGAACCTCCGGAAAGTCCCAGAGCGGCAGCCGACACTTCGCCGAGACACGCTTCTCGCCAGTTCTTCCCACAAACTTCGATTACCTTCGTGTTTTGCTCGGGCGTACACGAATTAGAAATCGATTTTTTTTTTTTTTTTTGTTTTGCGCCAGAGTTTAATGTTCTATAGTTTAGGTTTTGTTTTTTTGTTTAGAACTACCTCAGTTGTTTGAGCTGCAACTTGTTTTCCGCAGGTGCTTAGCCGGGCCGACACCAATGGTGAGAACCGCATGTTTTCAACACCTCAGTGTGCACAGAGGCGATTGCAGGCACGGTGACGCGATGAGAGGCTAGCGACACCCTAGACGCCACAGCTAGGGCGCGTACCTTATGGCACGCACGACGGTCCTCTGCAATTCCAGGAGACGGAGTTGTGGCCAAAGAGGAGTTTCTCAACTTTTTTTGGGATGCCATCGCGACGGAAGATGAGCTCTGCGACCTTTTCGACGAGATCAACGTCCACAGCACAGGGTAGGCTGTACCTCTTCTGGGCGGGGATTCCGCTGTTTATCGTTCACTCTGTCGTTATAAATTGACGTTTATTTGTAGGAATCGAAATCGCTGTTTATAGGCGATAAATTTTTCAAGTCTCACGTTAAATACGACAAAAACAAAATAATTATTTAATGATCATATATGGCACCCGAGAAAACGGACGTTAATAAAAATTATGACCCTCTTTGCGACTGAAATAGAAATCCACAAAAGAAAACTTTCCAAACGTGTAAAAAAGAAATCGCCCACGTGATTTGCCGGGAATGAAAATAAAGCTCAGGTTTTCGGAGTTTACTTTCGTCAAAGAATTTCCGAAACTTTAATCGACCAATATTTGGAAATCTAATTTTAGGGTTTATGTGAAAACCCGAGGGGCATCTAGCTGGCAAGCACCCAATGAACGATTTTAAACGAGCCAGAGTTGGGATCTGTAGCGAACCGCCCCCGGAGCCACCGTCGCATGCTAATCGACGAACACCAAAAGCGCCCAGGCACAGTGTGACGTATGATCATCGTTATCTCAGTTTCATCGATGCCGGCGAGTTGAGTTCATTTATTTGGCGACACATGGGAAACTTCTCGGCACTCCTGGCAGCCTTGGAAGACATCAGTGCAGCTGTCTCCAAGGGATTGCACCAGATCGAAAAGGTGATGACGAAGGCACAACAGTTTGGATATTCGCTATATAGAAAATATCCCATAACCGCTGACTGCGCAGACTTGTTACCCTCTTTAATTTGCATTTTACAGGCCTTCGCACCCAAAGCCTTTATTCGCGGCGAGAAGTTTGGGTATCGCCGCCTGGTGGAATTTTTTCACAACCCAGAGTGAGGATACTTCAACTTGCTCTGCTGGTGCAAGCACGTGTAATGCCGAGCTTCTATGCACTATGGAAATTAAAACATAACCGCGTCGGTAGCACGTGCACTGCCCAGAGTGAAGAAAATAGAAGCGCTCCTAGCGACCTTCTCACCGCGAATACAATCGCGATACCAGCGTATGCCGCAGAGTCGGGGTCGTGAGCTGAGCCGCCGCGGTTCTATGAAGGCTTTCGGTCTGAAGGTCTTTGGAGCGCTCGTGAAGCAGCGGTATTAACCCACTCAATATTGATCAAAATATTTCGTCTTGGTGAGAGTGCTTTCTGAGTAACCGATCGCAATTTGTAAGAGTAAATTACTGAACATCGGCCCCCGTTAATTGTGTACCACAAGAGTCTTGGTCCTCTCTTATTTCTGATCTATATGAGCAGCTACCAACTGAAAGTTTCTTCCCTAATACTGTTGATGTTTGCGTTGTTTAGCGGGAAATTACTTCAAAAATTAAGTTCACATAATTCAATCTGATGTGAATGAGATTTTTACCTGGTGTGATGCATGTCAAATGAAAATGAATATTAAAAAATGTCAGGCGATGTGTTCCCGTCAGATTGCAGCTTGTCTTAACCACCTAGCAAATGACTCCCTCGAAAACGTATCATCTTACACCTTTAGGTCATACTTTCCCTGCCATAGAACCGCACGGATATTCGTTAGAATTTTTCCCTCCCTGCGCATGCTTCGCTCTGAAGTCCTGAAAGCAGCCGTCGTTGACCCTCCGCAGATAAGCTAACGTACCCTAGATAATTTTTTTGTTCATGCAGCCTTTTGAAGATGCATTAGCGAGATTGCGATTCTATTTCTTCTTTTAGAATCTTTCCGGGCTCGAAATGACCAATAGAATCGACCTATGTCCTGCCGTATTACCAACCGTTCAATCAAAAATGGACGCCCGTGCCCGATATAGTTTTATCGGGCCCGAGCCGGGCCCGGGCCTTGTGTCCACCGGGCCGGGTTGGGCCGGGCCTAGAAATTAAAAATTCTGGCGGGCTCGGGCCGGGCCCGGGCCGTGTCTCTACCGGGCCGGGTTGGGCCGGGCCTAGAAATTAAAAATTCTGGCGGGCTCGGGCCGGGCCCGGGCCGTGTCTCTACCGGGCCGGGTCGGGCCGGGCCTAGAAATTCCGGCCCGTGCAGTGCTCTAGTTCGTATTACTTTCTCCCTGCCATATATAACTCGCACGGAATATGTCGTTAAGAAGAGTTCCCATTTCCCATCCCCTGCGCAATGCTTCTGCTCTGAGAGTAGTGCCATGAATTAAAGCAGGCCGAGATCGTTGACCTCCACTCCGCTGCACGCGTTTCACTGCAGATGTACGAAGGAAGTTCTCTGCAGGACCAATTCGTCACGAGATTCATCGTCAAAGAGGCCGTCTTCCAACTCTCCAAGCTGTCAGCGACGTTAGAAGCCGCGCAGAAAAAATTCCAGGAAAATGGGATTCCCCTGATCGACGCAAGTGACGACGAAGACGACGTCGTCTGGTGGGCAGTCTTGCTTGGCCTGCACGGCAGTGCACCTGTCCCTGTGAATTCGAGTCTCGCATCCCAGGAGGTCTGTCCAGCGCTGTGTAAAGCACCAGACACATGGACGACAAAACGTCCGAGTCGGGAAGGTGGCCGAATTATGACCTCCGAGTTTCCGGTGCTTGCACATATGACATGAAAGGAAGGATTGGACACGTGCTTTGCGCAGCGGGGATCTTGGAGGTCATAACTGAACTCTCGGTACTATATGCTGAAGCAGGGGTTTCCCCGGGAATTTAAATTAGCGGGGGTGTCTAAATTTTTAGGAGGGGCGGGGGGGGGGGGGGGGGGGGGCATTGAGAATAGAGGAGTCGTTGTTAATTAAAGGGGTGCCTTCGGAAGAACAAGGAGGGGAGTACACCCCCGTAAAAGGGGGGGAGGGGGGGGGAGGGAAATCATTGTGCTGAGGGAATCTCGGAGGCCATTTATCGGACACCGGCACAGCCGCGACTCACGATTCCTTCACGAAGTGACTTCTTTCATTACCTTCCATAATGTATGCGGCGAACAGTTGGCTGTCGTTTCGCTCGTTCTGAACGCAACTGTCTTTAGGCACAGGCACGAGCGCAAGACGTGCAAACAAAGCGTTTGGAAGAGTTGCGCCTTCGCGTCCGTGCATGCATGTTCCGCAGACAACTCGCGAGATGGAGTACACTGCTGCCCCTTACTAGAGTTCCTGTATAGGCTCCCTACGGGAGCCAGAGTTGCGCGTTTGATTCCACGTGCCGCGTGCCGCCCTCGCCGCTATTCGCCGAAATTCGATCACGTGAGGAGCCGTATCAAGTGTCGTGCAGCAAAGTAGACGTTGCACGCGCCCCGGCGTACGTTCCCCGGCTTTTGTGCACGCCGCGCGCCTCGAACGCGCGGCGCTGCTATTCGCCGAATTCAGTCACGTGAGGAGCTGAATTTGGCTGAATCCACATGCCATGCATGAACGCGCAACTCTGGCTCCCGTAGGGAGCCTATACAGGAACTCTACCCCTTACCAGAGCCATATATGTAGAGAGTTTGGCCATTCGTTGGGAAGTATAGGAGACAAATGAGGAGGCGCCATTGGCCGAAAGCGGGCTGGGCGTGTTCCAGAGCGTCTTCAGAAATTCGAATGTGACCAACCAGAAGCCGGAAATGATACACTGGCGGCGATCGCGAGAAAGAAACCTGATAACTGCATCGGAGTGACTCTCGGTGACTGAAAATATGGTATACACGTGATGTTTCAATCACGCTCATCCAAAATGATGGTGGAAGAGTGCGACTAGCGGAACGATCGACATAATCCTTACGCCAAGCGCCGAGGGCCGGGAGTCTGCCGTCCGAGCGTTTACACTCTGTCCGAGAAAAACAGAGTTGAGCGGCGCATTCGTTTCTTACATCTTTCTGCAAGATCATGAGCAAACAAGACATGCACCCTATTTTCAATCACGAAGAGTTGCTACACTTCACTGTTACGTGCTTATTAAAACCATATACGAACATAAACCTTTGATCAGAACTGTTTCTTGCTACCACCGCTAGGGGATTCATTTCGTTTTCTGGTTGGTCAAGAGAACATGCCAAGCCCTCTTTCCGAGTCTGGCGCACGCCCTGGCTCTGCCCGCGCCTCCCATTGACCAAACTCTATATATACGCGGCTCTGCCCCTTACTAAAGCCCCTCATGTTTCAAAAGTAGCGCAAGGTGCGTCGATGCACGGGGCACGTGCAACCAGACTTGTACACGTTACTGAAAAATAGTAAGGAATTACAGTTACAATTACTCTAGGCTAAATTGTAATTTATTACAATTACAATTACTCTCCCATAAAAGTAAGTGACCGTTACCCCAAAAAGTAATCCGTTACTTTCGTGGCGTTACTTTCAACAATATTGTCTACAATTAAGAAACAAAGGGAAGAGGGTTATTCAAGTTCTTATTGTTGCAACCTGTTCCATGTAATGCCCTTGAGTATTTTGCGCAACAGCTGACTCTCGAAAGCCTCGTCAGACATTTTGCACTATATCTTACTGAAGATGTCGACTGTTACGCTGAACACCCTTTGAACTGAGGCACTGTATGGGAGTGGCATATTATTCCTCACAAATGCTTTATGCTCTGCATTGAACTTCTTCAGCGAAGCACTGGAAGTACTATTTACTTCGAAGATAGAGCAAAGCTTCGTCGTAGCAGCCGTTGCCTGATATTCGAGAGTTTTAGTAGATCGTTCCGATACCTCCATAACCCCGATAACGTTATGATGAATGCGCATGTGCGGCAGCGGAGTATCGGGTATCGTTATCGGAGTCATCGGACCAATCTGAGCAGGTCGAGCCTCGGTTGAGACGTTGGTGAATAAAAAAAGGTTTCCAGTATATAAATATAAGTAATCGAAAGAAAAAAAAAAAGGACACTCATAACAACAATTAATTAGAACGTCGGTTAAGGAAATGTAAACGCACGTTTGCCGCGTGTACCTTTCTTGATGCCGTTCAAAAACGCACGGAGCACGAACCGACTGCAGTTTACTCCGATGCTCTCCAGATAGACGTCTGCTGATGCCACGGGCAGCGATAGGCAGAGAACTAAGTAAGCCGCGCTATGGCCCCACTCACGAGTTTCACTCTCTCCTCAAGCCCAGAATATCAAGTCTACGTCAGCCACCATTATGTTTTATTTGTAAAAATATCTGCTTGAGATAAGATGCGTCCTGCTGAGGTAAAAACAGGGAGAAGAAAAAAGTAAGACTATTACCATTTTCGAATTGCTCGCAAAAAGCTGACTCACAAAAATGGTGGCTGAGATGCAGATAACGTGACTGGAATTCACAAATAAAGTGGGCCAACCCTAGAAGTTGGACTACAAAAGAGTAAGTAGCTCTTAAAACAGGGTTAAATAAGGTGAATGAAGCAGAAAAAAATACATCCTGTTTTCTAAGAGAAGATAAGGGTGCAGCAACGAACGAGGATGCTTGTGGCAATAACACCTTCACATATTATCACATCCCTTTTAGTGGTTTAGTGGATTTTAGTGGCAGTCGGAGTGTTGACTCGTGTTGTGACATTATGAAAATGGTCGTAGTCACTATAACCGCGAAGGACATTGTTAATTCTTGTCTGCGCACTTACCGCCTCGAGCTTCTCGAAGAGGCACACAATCACTTAATATCCGCCTCGCCCCGCCTTCGATCGCAAAAAAACGAACAAAGGGACTAAAAAAAGCGGATATAACTTGCCCCCCCCCCCTTTTTTTTTTTTTCTAATATATGTAGAAATGTTCATTTCGATTTTTTGACATTGTTGTTAGGGTTAAAAAAAAAAAAAAGATTCAGAGGCCTAGTGTTGCAAAAAAAAAGGCTTTGCGGAACTGAAGAGTGCCAACCTCCCTTTGCGGTGTCACTGCGCTCGACTTACCAAAATAAAAACAACCCTTTCTTTAAAAAGAGGGAAGGGGGGGGGGGGGGGTCCTGAAAAAAAATGTAACGGATTATAAGTAATTCGTTACGTAAAAATGTAAGGGAATTACTTTAAAATTACTCTAGAAAATATGTAATTATTCCGTTACTAAATTACTGATAAATGTAAGGGATTACTAGTAATTTCGTTACTTGTAACGGATTACGTACAAGTCTGCGTGCAACGTGCAGCCTTTGGGGAGATCATGGCGGCACAGCGCACCACTGAGGAAGATTTCAGACGCCATGTTCTTGCCAGAAGTGGCGCGCGGCACGTGCCCCGAGCATTTTCACAACAATGAATGGCGCCACTTTTCCCAGGATAGAGGGGCTTTACGGCCCCCACGCACATTCGCGTTTGACAGCGTCTGAGTGCGTTTGACTGCGTTGCGTCGCGAAACGAAAGCGAGTCATCGGCACTTCTGTGCTTCATATGAAGCGTAGAATCCAAATAGAGGAATAGCTTGGCACGCGACATAAGAAGCAGGGATGTCCTGGTTTCTCGCAGCCGCAACGCAGTCAAACGCTCTCAAACGTTAATGTGCGTAGGGGCCTTTACCCCTTACGCGGATCACATTCACTGTGATGGAATTTCCGAGAAGAGCAGTGCGCGTGCACATATATAATCGGCGCTGAAGGTGTGTGAGCCCGTGCTCCCGTACCTTCAACTGCATTACCACAGAAAGCTGAGCCACCCCGACTAGTGCACTGCGTACAAGCACGTGCATCATGCCTCCTACAGGAAACGGGCAAGCCAGCCGCGTCGCGGCGGTCGCCTATTCTTCGCAGCCGCCTAGCGGTAGCCGGCGCAGAATCATCGGGAAGCGGGCGGCGAACAGCACAGCGGACAGTGCCCCCGTTGTCATTACGACGGAGTTTAAGGCGGTTACGAATCCGGAAAGCTTCTTCCGTGGTGCCAATATGACGAAGAGAAAATTCCTTCACGAATTTGTATTTGTAACAATATCTGACCTCATCAAAGTCCCCCACAGGTGTCTGGCACAAACAGTGTTCCCGGGAGTGCCAGACTGGGGAAAGAAACTGACATTCTTGCCCTAGCGGGGGTAAAAAAATAAACAAAAAGCAAAGAAGTTTTTATAGAGCGCAGCTCTTAGGCGCCCGTTTCCGGCTTGAGCGGCGTCACCGTGCGGTGCATTATGGGAAAAGTTCCATAATGCACCGCGCCGAAACGTCGCGTGACGACGCGCGTTTCGCGCCTGAAAGGAGGAGGAGGAGAGGAGGAGAGGGTACCGATGAGGAGGAGGGGCATACCCTCCCCTCCTCAAGAGCTGCGCTCTAAATCGGGGTTACAGGAAGTTGTAAACGCCTCTCATTTTTTTTTTTTTATCCACTCATTTCCTTATATACAGGGTGTTTTTTTTTTTAAGTTTAACAGAATTTTTTTTAAATAACCACGAACGCTAGATTAATGCGGTCTGAGCAGGTGAGTTATATGGCCAATGGGACATAAAATAGGAGGCTAATCGTAACGATCAGTCGGCTAATTAGTTAAAATTCGTTAATGAACTTTTTAAATAAAGAAAATAGACATATAGTTCCAATTAGAAACTCACTCAGCGTCATCGAAAACCACTAAATCAGTCATTTTCAGAAAGACTTTGAGCGCGTGCGCGAGAAGCGTAGTAGAGCACTAAAGTTAGCACTCGTGGAGCACGTACAAGCTAGCGGTTGCGGCAAGGCGCCCGCGCAATTTTTCCGTCTCTTATCTAGCCCCAGCCTTGTACCTGCTCCACGAGTGGTAACTTTAGTGCACTACTACGCTTCTCACGCGTTCAAAGTCTTTCCGAAAAATCTGACTTTGTGGTTTTCGATGACGCTGAGCAAGTTTCTAATTGGAACTATATGTATATTTTCATTAATTAAAAAGTTAATTAACGAATTTTAACTAATTAGCCGACTGATCGTTACGATTAGTCCCCTATACTATGTCCCCTGGCCTTATAACTCACCTGCGCAGACCGCATTAACCTAGCTTTCAGTTTATTTTTTTTTAAAAATGCAGTTAAGCTTAAAAAAACACCCTATATATATATATGTTCTTGTGGCTGCCCCTCCTCCTCCCACCCCCACCTCCTCCTCCCTCCCCCACCGTCAACTCTTGAGAGAAACCAGATGTTTGGAATACCACGTGACGTAGTCAAGGAGCGTCAATCTGACATCTCATGTACCAGTCTCGAAAAAGGTCTGGCTCAGGCCGAAACGTCGACCTATATGTAATAAAACTCCACGAAAAGCTTCGAGGTACGTTTACTTTCCTATGCACTTTTCGTCGTCCTACGCAACAGTATTTTTCTATATATATATATATATATATATATATATATATATATATATATATATATATATATGTATATATATATATATATATATAGAGAGAGAGAGAGAGAGAGAGTTTTTTTTGGATTGCGAGGGGTCATTTTGAGTTTGCACTTTTAGTCCTGGTTTCTCTCATGTGCCGTGTTCGGTCGTTTCCGCTTCATGTTTGAAATCGATTTAGCTGTGCGCTCGGGTGTGCCGATTCCTATTCCCGTAAAATACTCCAGCGACTTTTTTTTTTTTTTTTTTTTTCAAACATTGAAGAATGTTATTTGAGGTAACGAGTACAACTGAGAAATGTAATTAATATAGTGTAGCAAATACTTTGAATTATGTGTATTTGCGAGATAGCGAATTACCACAAAACAGTATTTGAAATACAGTATCTTGAGTGGAGTATTTAAGATAAGCACAAGACGGCATTTGGTAGACTTTCGTATGCACCCGCTTACTCACACGAGCGGGGACTTGATTTTTAATCGTCAGCAGTGTACTCCTCACACCAGAAAACGGTAGTATAGCAATATTCGACACATTTTCGGTGAAAGTTTAGTTCCGCTCCACGCCTCATTAAAAAAAAAACACACATGCAAAAACAAAACCACATGATTTTAGACAGTACGGATGCCGTCCAAACTGATGGTCGCAAATCCGTCTCGTCTCACTACAGGCGGCAAGACGAATTGTTCACCCATTCAATTCCGTGCACCTTGCGGGCCTGAAACGGTAGTCTTTCGTCGCTGTGGTCACAAACGAAACTCGGGTCTTTGTACGAACAGCTGCGAGATATGCTAATTTTCGATGTTATCTCTCAAACCTCATCTTAAAATCTGAGGCCGTCTCCAGACCGTGCTGTGCAGCCGCTAACGAAAAAGCGCAAAGCCAGGCATTTATAATAACTTCCTTTATTGAACGAGTGTCTATAAACGAGTGTCTTCGGTCCCAGTCCTCAGAATGCACTGCCTCCGAAGAGCCTCCAACCCTACAAAGCATGTCCAAGCCGCCGCCTCCCGGTCCGCGTTAGGAAGCAGGTGGTCACGCAGACGTCCCTGCACTTGGAAGGTACACTGCGGCAGACGCCTCCGCAGTCAGGAGCATGACTACGGTCAGCCGTGCTCCTGCCTTGAGCTACTTTTTTTTCCCCCTTCTTTCGCAGAATCAAGTCAGGACCTCGGAGCCCAAATCAAAAGGCTAGAGGCCATTGTGGAGAAACTCGCCAATCAGGTAAGGTGCTTGGAAGCGGGGCTTCCGGGGAACGGCACAAAATGGCCACCACCAATGACAGTTCCGATTGCAAAAGATGGCGAATCCTTCTAGCCCAAATTCAGGAAGCCGCAGGAGGACGCGCTGGACATAACGGAAGAAAGCCTGGTAAGCGCGCTACCCTCCGTCCAAGTGCTCCCGGTCAGAGGCAACTCGTCGTTTTTCGGCAGATATTCCTCGTGCAACAAACGATTCCCGTGGCCGAGGAGCAACTGGACAGCTACCAGACTTCCCTGAGACATTACACCGAGAAAACGGCCACTTGTCCCGGCTGCCTCTTGTAAGACGCGCAAACCCTCCACGCATCCCACCAACTCATACCGTGTCCGTTCTATATTCCAGCGTTTCCGTGCGCTTTTACAAGGATATCACCACTTACGCAGTCTACGAAATCTGGGAAAGCGAAGATTCTTGGAACAAGTAAGATGCGATGTATGCAATCATTAGACAGCTGCGCTACTCGATCCCGACTGCCAGCGTGATCCTGGGTCTACAATTTGCAGCCAGGAAGGACCCAGGCGTCCCCAAATTACGAAAATGCAACTTTGGCCCCTTTGCCTCTTTTTATTTTCCCCGACTCGTTCCCATCGCTGACAGGCATTGTCTAAAACCAGGCATCACAATGGCTTATTTCGATTCTGCGCACTCTTTTATGTCCAGGCACTTGAGGTCCCTCACGTACAAAACGCTACAGCACCAAAACATCGAGTGTCTTCGGAAGCCAGAGTTTCTCAACACAATGGAGATACCCGGTGAGCAAAGTCGGCAACCCAACGCCGCCCAAAACTAGACCGCCTGGCTCGTGTTTCAGGTGCGTGGTGGGAGGCAGACCCTGCCAGACACGTATCGCTGGGAAATCCATCTTGATCACTGCCACGTACCATACCTTCCCAGGAGAACGTATTGTACAAACCGGAGGAGTTACTGGAAATAAACCGCGAACCAAAACTGGAATGCTAGCGCCATTGCATACGCGCAAATGCACATGACAAACGGCACGTGTCGTTTAAAGTGGCAAGCCCTTGCATTAGTGTACGAAAATATTCTCTAAAGGTGTCTCGTAAAGAAAACTATCTCCTCAAATCCCGTACCCCCCCCCCCCCCCCCCTAAAGAAAAAAAAAAGCAAAAATGCTGACGCTGATACTAAGATGAAAAGGGCAAATTCATAAAAACGAAAATCCTTCGCTACACAGAAAACGAAAAGCAACCTTTACAAAATACTAAGTGAGGCACCACCGAAGCTTTCTCGGTGATTCTCAAACCAAACGCGGCACCGACGAGGCGTGCTGAGAAAAACATTCCCGGACAGGCGGTGCCAAGGGAGCGTTCCTGAGTTCACTTCCGAATCCTTGCACCTAAAAATAAGATAAAAAATCAACGCAAAGAAGCAACATGACGCAATAACAAGTTAAAACAACTAATTTTCGCGTCACACCTTGGTAGTACAGAGCGCGACACAGCACAAAATGCAATGGCTGACCTTCTTTTATTTATTTATTTTTGCAGTTTTCTTTCACGGTTGTCGGAAAGCACTAGTTTAATGGATCGTCGGGCGTAGCAACCCAGACGATCAACCTTACTATGGATCGGGATCCTGACGCCATCCAAGCCAATCCAGCGCAGTGAACGTGTGGACCCGCGCACCCAAGGTCACGGACACCCCTCCGACGAATGCTGCAGTCCACCCACCGTAAGGTAAAACGAGAAAAGGCGCTGTGTCGCGCAGTGCACACGGACAACACCAATGCGCGCATGCGCCAACCTCGTTCCACGCACACCCGACCCCCTTTCGGAGCAAGTGTGAAGCAGTCGCGCGCGCCTTTCAGTACATTCGCTCCGCCATCTTCCAAACAAAGCAACGACGGATCGATGCATTTCCACTCTACAAAACGCGAGTACCTCCACTCTAGGGGCGCTTCCGCCAGTCAGACATTCACTCGACAACATATGCTTCAACGAGAAAAAAAAAAAATAATGAAAGCCTTTTTTTTTTTTTTTTTGTTCTTTCCCGCTCGACCGAAAGAGCCAGGCTTGCCGTGCATCCGCGTTTGCTCTCCGCGAAGGCCGCCCTCAGTGGGCCGCCCCTCCGGGTGCCTCAGAGCATGGAGGGCACGAGGGACGGCGGGCCCTTGAAGGTCAGGGGCTGCAGGTGGCCCTTGGGAGGGGTGATGTTGCAGAAGGCGGTGCACAGGGGACCCTGCACCTCCATGCGGTGCAGGTTCTGGCAGCGCTTCCGCAGCTCCTCCAAGTTGAAGGGGTACTCCGGCCCGGGACCTCTGCCGTAGTAGTCGGGGTCGTCGGGGTACAGGTCGTCCCCTGCGCCACACCAGGTCGCACACGTGTTTGCAACTACGGGAGGAGGCCACCGTATACGACCACCAACGGCGGGAGAAAAGATGGCAGCTAACTCGTAACGTCAGTGGGCCAGTGAGCGAGATCCAACTTCCACCTTTCTCGCGCAAAAGAAAAAAAAAGGTCGGGGGCCGAGGCCACGCGGTCGTGTCGCAGCCGCGCATCCCAAGGAGACCTATCGCGCGCCCCACAAGACGCAGGGACGCGCCAACGAGGAAGGCGGCGCCGCCGCTGCTGCTGAGACAACAGCGGGGGGTCGGCCAACCTCGCAGCATTGCCCAAGAGCAAAGACGGCGTCCCGCACTCCGATGCACGTCCCGATACACGAGCAGACATAGAGGACTGCACTCTGCGGACGTCCGACATTCGGCCGAAGACCAACGAATCCAGGAAGTCGTCCTCTTCCGCAGTCGGGACGTCCCCGCCGCCCCAGGAACTGGGGGCCGACGAGCGCCCCGACGGTCCGGCCGCTGAACCATGAGGTCGAAAGTGGACGCGTGTGCGCTGAGCCACGGAACGGCCGGGGAAAAAACATCGAGCCACCAGGACCCTACCGCCAGACAAGGTCAAGGAAACGGGCCATCCAGTGAGAATAACAGCGGCCACTCCGAGCAGCCCGCGCACACAGAAGCGAACAACACGGCCGCGGAATGCCGCGTCGCGGCTTGACCCAGATCGGTGTTTTTGTGCTATTTCTTTTTGGTCCGTTTCTTTTTCTTTTTCTTAGCGCGTAGTTGGGCGGCGAAGGTTGGCCGGAAGTCTGGTGGCGAAACAAAAGGTCAATCGCCGTCCAGACGCGTCCCTTTTTTTCTTTTTTTTTCTCTCTGGTCACTTTGATTTCAAGGACGCTCTCGGAGCAGCAGCGGTTCGGTCTTTTAAAGCCGGAACACTGTTCTCTGGGACACTCCACTGAGATCATCGTCGTCACGGGTAGGACAGACTGGGACAGACTGCGCAGATCTTGGACCCCTCGGCTCGTCAGCTCGCTCCAACGCGCGGCAAACCGTTTCGCGCTTTGTGCTTATTTGGTGAAGTGATATTTGTAGTAGGACACTTTAACAAAGCTTGAAACCGTGGCACGCGTAGCCGTGCTAGCAAATACTTTTAACGCTGAGGTGTCGAATCGCTGGGATGGTGGTGTGCTCTTCTCTGCCCGAGTACAAAAAAACTGGACGATGAAAACAGAATATCCTGCGCTTTATACCACTACAACATCTACCACGGCGAATATTGTGCATTTGATTCCGACAAAATAAAATTGAAAAAGGACTGTCTCATCAAGCTGAAAATAGAAAAGCGAAATTCGAGAACGCCTCGCGTGTGTTGCAAACACTTCAGTGTAAGCGACTCCGTGTATCCTGTCGGTTCCAATGTATTTTGTGAGTGCTGGCCTCTTATTAGTTCCAAGTTGATTCCTTCTTGTATTTTGTAACCCAGTAAACAAACATTTTCTCAAAAATACTGCCAGGAAGAAGCGGTGGCTGGTTTCCGGATTCATTTCAATTAAATCCCTGCTTATTCACCCGGTCGATGCGAAACGTGCGAGACCCCCTCGCGATCGAAGTCTTAAATCTAGTAAGTCGGTTTTAAGCGTCCCCAAAAATTAGGTATACACTTGCTATAAATTGCTACCGACACAAATGCGCATAGTGCGTGATGCGCTTCTCAGCGAGCGATTTTAAATTTGTAAACAATTCTTAGTAAAATTTGGATATAACAAATTAATCAATTGCCTGAATTTGCCGGGCCATGTCCGACAATTTAAGAATTTATGAAAATATATGCTTTTCTTTCGAGCACAAGTCGCAATGTGACAAACTTCTTTGCCACATATTCGATGCGGGAGGAGCTAAGTGTCAGCAACCGTCGAGTCACACTTGGAAAGAAGCGTCGGTACCGGCCAGCTCATCTAGAAGTGTGTGGCGCTTTGAAACACAACTGTGCGCGCGTGCACAACTAAGATGACAGCACGTAATTTACTCTGGTAAATGCAAAACCATTTTCTACAAAAGAGGCTCCTGTAGAAAAAGGTTTTGCATTCACCAGAATAAATGATCCGAAAAAACAATTAAGAATCTGAGAGGCTGTGAATAGCCCTGCCGCACGCCGCACTGTGAAGCTACAGGCTTATTTTTGACGACGCTATTCCTTTTTTGTTTTTCTTTGTGTGTGTACGCAAAGATTTTGCGTACGCTAAAAACTCGTCAGTGTCTGGGGTTCGTGATATCTGATGATGAAAAAAAAAGTCCTTCGCCATAAAAATCACCCGAGTCCAGCGCTGTTGAATAGAGATTTAAGGCCCGTTCACACTCTTGCGACCGAGAGAGACCAGACCGGTTTTTAAGCCTCTTGCGACTTCTTAGGACCGGATGCGCTGCAGCGGAGCTGGTCATGACTCATAAGAAGTCGCAAGAGGCTTAAAAACCGGTCTGGTCTCTCTCGGTCTTACTCGGTCGCAAGAGTGTGAACAGGCCTTTACTTTCTCTGGCTGGCGACGTCAAAAACAGTGCAGCGCATATGTTCAAATAAATAAAGATTTGTTTACACAGGTCCATAAAGTGGCGCCTAGCATCAAACTTCAGCCAAACTTGCCCTTTGATTTTATTTGGCCAATTTTATGGAATTCAGATTTAATTTGATCGGCCTGTCCCTTATATCTTGAGTACGCCGTAAAAGCGAATGTCCATATAATAAACAGTTTATTTCCTAAGGCCAAAATAGTGAAATGCTGCTATTGAGTACTTTAGCAGCGCCGACAATTCCAGAAATTTACTACTCAGTCTAGATCGGACTATCAAAATATTTCTCGAGTACTTGATTTCTTTAAATAAGACAGGCAGAGACAATATCACTTGTTTTTATGGGTTCTGTGAGTCATACGAGACTTCTTTTTTAGTCTGCGAAGTTCACAAAAAATTGGGTCTCCACGAAAACCAAACAATGAGTAGTAAACTCGCGAGTTCATTTACTTTTCCCGGTTCAGTACTTTGCTAATGAAGCTGTCGACCTGATTCTTCACATTCATGCATTAATCTCTTCACAAGTTTATTTTCCTATAAACTAGTGTCATCATGTACGGCCGCAGATCATGGTAATCCTCCCTGTACATCAATTCAGTCGTCTCGCCACCGATCATGGCCGAAATTAACGATGAACAAAAGGTGTCCCTAAAAAAGGCCGCAATTTAGGCTCGAAACCAATTCACAGTCCCTCAGTACCACTTTTTAATTTGTTGTGTGCCACAAGGGACCCATTTGTATAACAAAATTAAGCAAACACGGCATAAAACAGCAACACCGCCGCGTGCCTCTTTCGCTGACTATTCTTGTCACCTTCCAATACTAAATGCGCGATCATAAAATACACCCCATCTTATTGGGCAGGAGATCGAACTATAGGGGGCGCTCTGACCCGTTTGTTGTCCATGTTGAGCATGAAAAGTATAAAATAGGTAAGGGCAACAGAAATGCAGCTGTAATGAAAAATAGAGCACTTTGGAATTACAACAGGTATGAGGTGGTGAGAGTGATTTGGAAAGGAGTCATGGTGCCTGGCTTGACTTTTGGAAACGCAGTGCTATGCATGAAATCCGAAGTGCATGCAAGACTAGAAATAAAACAGCGTGGAGTAGGTAGGCTGGCTTTGGGGGCACATAGCAAAACACCAAACCAGGGAGTACAAGGAGACATGGGATGGGCGTCATTTGAGGGCAGGGAAGCTGTGAGCAAGATAGAATTTGAGGATCGGTTGAGGCAAATGGGTGGGGAGCAATGGGCACGAAAGGTTTTCAGCTATTTATACATGAGGAGTATAGACACAAAATGGAGACAGCGCACTAGGAAATTGAGAGGAAAGTTTTTAGGCTATAGTGGGGTTACGGAAGAGCAGGTCTCAGTTAAGAAGAAAGTTAAGGCCACAGAAAGAGATTGGTGGCTAGAGGGAATGCAGACAAAGAAAGCTCTGGAAAGCTTTAGATTAAACAAAACAGTTATTGCCAAAGAAAGCATTGATGACAATTCTAGGGGAAGCTCATTGTTGTTTGAGGCAAGGACAGGTGTTTTGCGAACCAGAACATACAGAGCGAAGTACCAGGAAATGGACACAGTGTGCGCCGCTTGTGGAGAGGACGAGACGGCTGAGCACTTGATACTCTACTGTAAAGGGCTTCACCCTATGCATACCGAAGACAACATAGATTTAATAAAGTCATTGGGTTTTAGAGACAGCGAAGGAAAAGTGGATTTCAAGACAGTAGAGATTCCAAGCAAAGATTAAGTGAATGGTGGCAGAAAGTGAAAGAAAACTAGGCATTTTCTTATTAACTGATGGCAAGGGGGATTTATAGCCTCACTTTCTTTTCAGTACGGAGTGAATAGAGTTTTCACATTTAAATATTCTAAGCTTAAAGGGTAAGACAAAATGGCTAGGTGGCGTAAGCTACCGCCCGATCCAAAGGGCTCAGCCGTATTCATCCATCCATCCATGTCCCCACACCTCGGTGTTCTTTTACGATAGAGCGCGGGGCACAGTGTAATGTAAAAAATACTAACAATCAACGAAGTGACCTTAAGTGCGGGATCTATCCTGAAAGCAGTCCTCAGAGGATGCGGGCTTGACCCACTTCAGCTTTTGTGCTGAGCTGGGCATCCTTCCCCTCACTGAAGAACACGAACTCCAGCCGAACACTGACGCCGTGTTCGGTTATGTCGGCCGAGCGCTGAGTCATTGCATTTGTTGTCCCCATCCGTGTAGTTCTAAAGCTAACTGCTTGGGGCATAACGGTCTGTCCTCCTCCCCAATAGCAAATGTTCCACCTTTATTGTACAAACCTGAGTTGTCAGAAGTAATTAACCTTTGAACCCTAGCGCTGTCTTGGTCGCCTAAATAATCAATGGGGCTCAGTGTTAACGCTAATTCCTGCACCTCATCTTCCCACGAATTCAATACGCCGACGGTGAAAATAGTCAAACGGTGCTACAAAATTAACTGCAGACGTTGTGCACATTATGATCTAATGCAATTATGTAGTAGATAATGGGACCACACTTTACAGAGTAAGGCAAGAAAACACGGTGAAACAGGACAAAAAACAAGAATACAACGCATCCGCCAAGGTGCGGAGGGAGGAGCGGAGCGAAAAGTTGACGCAACCTAATGGCGGTCGCGTCACATGATTCCAAGGTGGCAGCGCCCATGCGATTGAGGATGAAAAGGTCTATACCACGCCATGCGATTGAGGATGAAAAGGTCTATACCAGGGGTGGCCAGGCTGACCGGGCCTAAGAGCCGCAAACAAAACCACGAAACTTCCAAGAGCCGCAAGGGGGGGGGGGGGGGGGGCGGCGCGGGGGGGCAGGGCAAACTTTGGTCCAGAGCAGGAAACAAAGCTCGAACTACTTTCAATCTATCCTAACCAAAAGCAGTCCAACTGTACGTAAGGTAGCAGTAGCATAAGACAACCAAACCTCAACCTGTCTGTCGATTTCTGTACCACATTAGTTTATAATAGCGTGTGAACTCTAAAAGAAAAAAGACCGCTTGTTCATGTTGTGCTTTTGTATATAAAAGAAACAACAAATCAAAGGAAATTTTCCTTAAAACATACTGTTTCTGCATTGCTAAGGATTTGCAAAATCCAGTAATTGTGTCTGCAAATATATAATGTTACAATTTCGCTTCATCAGCCTCCACATTACACCAATCAATTAATCGAACAAAGGTACCCGAATAATCATTTACAAGTTCTTAATCGGTGCGCATGCAGCCGCATTATAGACCCTTTTGGTGTAGAGGCAGTTACAATACTCAGCATCTAGCAGGTGCCATCTTCAGAGTTTCTGCATTTGGTGCGTGCTTTGCTCAATCTACAAAGTAACAAACGCACGCATGCTGAGTTGCGGGGATTAGACTCTGAACTGTACGCTGGAATGGTGCACAGACTGCGTGCCTTTACTGAACACCCCAAGGTCAGGGGGGCCAGGACCCTACCCCTAACCCGACGTCACAAAGCCAACTCGGGGCTGAGGGTTAGCCCGTGCCTCATTAACAAAAAATCTTGCTCGTCTGTTTCAATCCTAGCTGTACATCCAACAAAGAATGAAAAGCAGTAATGCTTGAACGCACCTGGCAAGAGTGACACGGCTCCGTCATTGGCCGATGCGATGACCGGCATCCACTGCTCGCAGCCTTCGACGGCCCTGCTGCACGCAAACTCACTGAGGGCGCTGAAGCTCGACATGTTGAGCAGGCGAGACGTCTCGTAGACCTGTGGCGGCGCCAGGAACACCGCCCCCGTGGAGTAGTCCTCCAACATGCCCTCCGGTGTGCACCACTGCAACAAAAAGCATGGCTACAGTTTCCTTTCCCTTGCCTGCTCTCCAGCGGAGCACGCAAATAATTTCCCCGCCAACACCGCACTGACTCCAACCGGGCACCGATGCTAGCACTACTGCTCAAGGCCGACAGATGAATGTCAGCCCTGTTTAAACACTTCATTCCCCACTGTGAAGACAAGCTGCATTGCGGGCCGTGTTTCAGACGGATACATACATGTTCCTTTTTGTTGCACGAATAGTATCAGGCCAAGCACTAATTCTGAGGTTCGCCTGCACCATATACTTCATGAACCCGAGAAATTAATCGTAATGGGGTTCCTCGTGCACACATTAGGAATGCTTTATAAAGCCAGGATTTAACGTAAACAGCATATAGCTAAGTTTATTTCGTTAGAATAGTTGAACAGCCGCTTGAGCACTGTCTACTATAGTACATCACGCTAATAATGTAAGGTAACGTGTGCATGTGGCTGGGAGAGCATTCTGTAATGCCATATCCACAACTTCCAAGGAGGCGATGCCACCCAGTGAAAAACATGCCAAGGAGAGAAGCAGGAAGCTACTGCTCATCCAAGTGTGCAGCGCAAACTGGCGTTGCCTGGTGGCCAAAATGTGAAACAGAGGAAAGGGGATTATAACACACACCATTGGATTTCACAATTTCTGCTCGTCCCTTGTGGCTTCTGCGATTACATGTCGTCGTCGGATGGCGTAATGTAACAGTTGTTCCCATGATTCTGTTATTACTGTTGTGTAATGCCCAGGTCACTCTGAATGCAACATACGCTACTGCATGAACCAGACATTGCGCATTTATTAACGTTCATGAGCACTGCAGTCCTTCCATAGCTTTCCCGAAAATCAAGCCTCTGGAAGCTCACTTATGCCAACACATCGCCGCAGGTTTGAAATGTAGTGAATAAAAATTGGGGCAAACCATTTTGAGTCCAATGCTTGTCTGCTGAAACTCAAGCATTGTGCGTTGAACTGGCAGCACGGTATGATCTGTCTAAAACCGCCATATTTTTCTGAATATTTGTGAATATTTTATTAGGATTAAAAGAAAAACAGCGTCTCATGCTCAGCTAGGTCGAAGAGTAAGGGACCCGCAGAGAGTGGAAGACCTCGACACAAACACTTGTCAACACAGACAGCCACGTTGAGAGAGCAGCACGTTACCTTGAGCGTGATGACTTCGCTTTGGTCCAGCACCACTTCGGGCTGCTTGTCGAGGCAGCAGAGGTAGAACATAGTGTCGTAGCGGCGATGTCCCACCGAGATGGGCGTCAGCCAGTCCCACCATTCGTGCAGGGCCCACACGTTGGGGCAGAGGCCCACCTCGCGACAGATCTTGGCGAAGTTGGCCGGGTCCTCGCGGAGCCGCTGCCTCCACTGAGTGGCGTCCAGGCCCTCGGAGACGGCTTCCGTCGTCACTGAGCAGCTGGCCCTGGGTGCCTTGGTGAGGAGCAGCACGCCGGTCTCCTCGAACGTCTCGCGGATGGCCGAGATGCGGTAGGCCAGGTCCCCTGGCAGGTGGTCCTCGGGCCGGAGGTTCTGGTGTGACAGTGTGATGGGCTTCTCAATCATCGGGGGCCGGGGCCCAAGGGTCCGGCCACACACGTCCCGCAGCAGCGACTCCCTGGATGCCCCAGCCGCCTCGAACACGTCCCACCAGTCGGCCGAGAAGTCGCACCGTTCGCACAGCCCTCCGGGGTAGACATACGCGTTGGCCATGAACGAGCTCAGGCTGGACCGCTTCACCATGAGGACGCGGTAGTCACAGCGGGAGACGCGCTGCTTGCTCTGGTTGTTCCACACGGTGGCCATCATGGCGGAGGCCAGGTCGCGGCCGACCACGTCGCGCAGCGGCGCCCGGCTCACCACGATCAGGCTGGCCGCCTCCTTCCAGGGGGGCGCTGACATGGCTGCGAGGACACACATATCACGACTGGGCCACCTACCTACGTTCGAGTGCCTCCGGCTTCACATGTGCGTACACACGCAACCGAGGACACTTGTCCGCATGACGCCCACCTGTCCCCGCAAAAAATTCCTAATCTGCGGAGCTCCAAACAAACAGGTTACATCGACAGTCGCTACCAGAGCGTTCCACCAACTGTGGACATGCTTTTGTGACGAGTGAAAATATCTGTTGATCTGCCATACACAGATGTGAGACATCTGAAAAAAGCGAGCATGAAAAACAGCTCTCTTGCAAACAGGCTGAAAGGTATCGGTCGGCAGCTTTTCTGGGTTCAACAAGGAAAGAAGGGAATTTGACATGTACCAGGACAGCACAATGTTTGTTCAGAAGCACAAACAAAAAAGAGCATACCTGAAAAATGAGAGTTCCGCACAACTGCAAGATCAACACCATACAAAGATCGAATGATTGGAGCTTTTAAGAAGCTTGGTGGCCTCTCGGTGACAACCCATTGATTGAAATCGCATTTTCTCCAATATTTAGATTCCAGTTGTCAAGATAACATAATACACTATATATATAAATAAAGCTCACCTGCGAATAAAAACAGACTTGCGAGTAATGGGGTAACTAAAGGTAGAACCTTTTACAGCCCAAACGAAAAAAAAAACGATGGAGTCGGTGGAAAGTGTGCCAAGCGGAACTTCCGTGAAGGAGTCAAAGGCCCGTCTCACAACCGGAAGCAACTAAGCCGCGAATGGCGCAGGCTTTGTGCTACGTTTCCCCCTCGTCTGCTTGTAGGTGAGCGCCGTCTGATATGATGTCCATGAGGCCGGCGGGAAAACAGCTGGCGACAACCCACCTGTGTGACTTGACTCTCGGTACAGGTAAGGGACGTCGCGTTTCCGGTTCATTAGAGATGACTTGGTAGCGAACACAACACTAGAGTTTGAAACCCACCTGAAATCCGATAAACACCGACCGGAAAAAGCAAAGCCCACACACTTCGCTAAAAGACGTCCGTTACTCCGCGAGCGCCACACACACCGAATCATGGATGCCGCCATGTTTGCAGTGGGTGATGATGAGGATACCGACTTCCCATTTGGAAACCCTGGCGGCAGTTCAGTAAGGTACGCTGCGAGGGGGAAAGCAAGACGACGAAAAGTCAGTCGCCAACGAGCCCGGCGCAGTTTTTCCTGTTGCTTTTTTTTTTTTTTTTTTTTTTTTTTCAGCGAGGAAGTTTCTGGCGCTCATTTCCTCCTCATTTCGACGTTCGTGTGCGCGCCGCGCGAAAGAATGCGGGTACTCACAGGACTTGCAAGATTCGTCTTCCGTTCGATTTCGTGTTCCCGATTCCCACCCTCTTGTAACTTACGAGGCCCTCCCGGGAAACGCGTTCGGACGCACTCCCTTCTCTACTTTTGGCGTACAACGGGAATATTCGAGGAGTTCCGTTTAAAAGGAGAGCGTTTGTGGCTGCAGCGGACGCCTTCTTTGCACGTCGTCTAAGCGTAGTCACGTTGCAACCTCCTCACCCGGCCCAAAGCTGCCCAAAGTTCCTGTTTTTATTTTCATCGTGTTCGTCCTCCTCTCCGGTGTTTCTCTCTCTTTGCTTGCGTTTTTTTCTTTTTTTTTTTTTTTTTGGGGGGGGGGGGGGAGGGGAATTGCCTGTTTGTTTTGTTTCTTTTTTTTTTTTTTTCGTTTTGGAGGGGCGGGCCGCGAATGGAGGGATTTTTGCAAAACGAAACCACGTTGGTGAAGTCGCGCGCAATGTTGGATAACGACAAACTGTGCTGCGGAAGTACGTGAAAAATTTCGACAAAGTTGGGGAGGTTGGGGAATCGTTGACGGGACATACTGGCAGCGTGTGTGAACTACAGGGAGCGCTTCTCTAGCTATCATCATCATCATTTGTGACGTCATGGGTAGGACATGCTGGGATACACCGTGCAGATCTTGGACCCCTCGGCTCGCCAGCTCGCTTCATGCGCTGCTTGTGTAACGCTTGTGTTTATTTGGTGAAATGACATTTGTAGTAGGACATTTCACTAAAGCTTGAAACCGCACGTGGCCCGCGGAGTCGTGCCAACAATCGCTTTTGGCAGAGGTGTCGAAGCGCTCGGATGGTGGTGTGCCCTTCTCGCTTATGGTCAAGAGGTCCAAGAGTCAAGAGGTCCAATAGCCACGTGACAGCCGAGTCAAGAGGCCCAACGAGTCAAAAGGTCCAATTTGTGTCAAGAAGTCCAACGCGTCAAGAGGTCCAACGAGTCGAAAGGTCCAATTTGTGTCAAGAGGTCCAACGCGTCAAGAGGTCCAAAGAGTCAAGAGGTCCATCGAGCCTTATTTTTATCTTCTCTGTTTATAATTATATTGCTATTAATGGCTGCTTGTGACGGTTACTGACTGTTTGACCTATTTGAATAATTTTGGACAATACAACTACTACATAGCTATTTTCGACAAGTAGACAGATACTATTTGCCACAATGTATATGTATGTGAGTGTTAAAGGGGGGGGGGGGGGGGGGGGGGGAGTGGAATGACTTCCGGACTTCGGTCAAATATTTGTGGAAGTTGCCCTCTGACACTTCTGAAGTAAAGAACAGAAAATCGATTTCACCTGCGTGTCCTAGTTGTTATAAAAAAAAAAAAAAAAAATGAAGATTGGCATTTCTGGCACCCCTCGACTCACTCCCAGCCTTCAGGGTCACACCTGGTCCCCTTCCTAGTGACGTAACTGGGGTGCCGTGTAGCTTCCCGTGTGCTCCCTCGGAGGACGAGGACGCTTCCTCTCCCTCTCTCTGCTGACCCTAGCGGGCGTTATGCTGCAGCTTAGAGCCGAGCGAGGTCAGGTAATCCTTTCGCCGTAGTTCCCTCGGCTCCCACTTGCGGCTGCAGGTGGGGGAAAAAGCCCGATTTTTGCTTTGCGAATATGCAGCGAAATCGTGACATTTTTTTTAATGAAGGAGCTGTTTTCTCTATCCTCCGGGACACGATAAACAACGTAAAAATGACCAGATGCAAATTCTTTTAATCTTAAAATTGTTGCACCTCCCCCCCCCCCCCCCCCCCTTTAAATAATGAATAGTGCCTGGCGACATATTTTGGATTTGTAGAGCTTAGTATCTGTGTTCCAGTCTCTCTGTTCTAGGATGCATTTATGCCATTTCTACGGAAGTGCCTCTCAAATTCTCAAGATATAAAATACAAATGTACCTCAGCATCTCGCGTTTAGCCTTCCCTTTCATGCATCTCAGTATTTGTGATCGCAAATACTTCCTTGGGTAACTCTGTCCAGTCCCAGGTTCTAGTAATTTCTATTAAAAATATGATGCTCTATTGTTTTATGCTTTAGTTTTTATTCACCGAGTTCACCGAATCACTAAAGAGTTAAATAACACAACATGGGAAGAATCTCAAATATCATTGGAGGGCGTCTTTTAAACGAGCCCAAATTACGTCACTTGGCGTCATATAGAGTGTGGCAAATGAATGCGAGCATTGTCTCCTTGAAACGTTATAACCGCTGCAAGCTAGCGGGTTAATTTGGGCCGTTGGCTTACTCAAAAGCACGGAGCAGCCACAAATACTTATGCTAGCGATATGTAACTCCTTTACTGCGCTTTATTTTTGGAAATGCTGTGAAATAAACTATGAAAGAGAACATTTCATGATTTAGCATTCTTGACACGAATTACCTAACATATGTCTGTCAATATCATTTATTTTTAGTTGAAATTACAGGATGTGTTAGTCGGGTGGAATTGTAAGATGGTGGGTTAGCTTTTCAATCATTTTTAAAAAATTGGGTCATAAAGATTGAAGTCGATTGAAGAACTGTTCATGTCGGAAAGCACGTCGATCTCTGAAGCCGATAGATCTAGTGTGTTCAGTGTTAGGCCATGGCGAATGGAAAAATGACTAACTTTACATGCCATGCTGCGCCAGTGCAAACTGTCTCTTCAAATTTTTCGAAGACCAAGGACTTCAAAATATCAAGGAAGCTATGTTGACGGGACGTGAACAAATTTAAACAATAACTACAACTTTTAAAAATAATGCCACAGAAATAAAAGAAAACTTCAGTTATCTTGACGTCGATCGCCGTAAGAGTCCTTTAGTGTGATGGTAGACGTCGAAATAGCAAATAACTCTGGGCATATTTTTCGTATGTGACGAAAGATGTGTTCAAAGTAGTTTTGCAATTATTTTGAACCCGGATGTAAAAGTAGTCACTACCTAACAAAAAAGGCATCTCAAATCGTGGAATGTTAAGACCTTTCCGGTGACGTGTTCGATATTCGCGCGGGAGAGCAACACGGGAGATGCAGATTTACGACTTTGTGGTCAGGGGTAGAAAAGCAAAGGCCCACAGCCCTGCATGGCTGCAGGTTCCCAACAAACGAATGTTGCTCTAAGCTGGAGAGTTCATAACAACAATGATTATCGGTGTTTAAAAATCCAGAGCTCAGCATGCGATCCCCACAGCCCAGCGCGCGCGTATCTGTCGCTTCAGAAACCAAGCAAATCACGGGTCATACGCACGAACACTGATTACATCGCCGGCCACCAGGAACGATGTATCAAAGCCGTGTTCGTGAGATCCCCCCTGCCGTGTGGAAGGCTTCACAGTTTAACTTTTTGCTCTTTTCCCGGCATTTTTCTTCTCCGGCTTATTTTGTTAGCATCTCTGTTGCCTATTTTTTAATGCGTGAGCATTACCTGGCTCAGTCAGCGAAAAAGCGGTCGGCAAAATCCGTCGTCAAAATCCCTGACTTGTCCAACACAAAAAAATTAAAAAAAAACTCTGGTCACGTGATCTCCCTGGTCACGTGATCTCCCTGGTCACGTGACCTATCTGGTCATGTGAGCACGAAACCATCCGGGTTTCGAACCTAAGCCTGGTTTCAAACCTAGGCCTGGTTTCGAACCTAGGCCTGATTTCGAACCTAAGCCCTCTTGATCGTGAAACTAGCGCGCTATCCGTTGCGGCAACACAACTCGGGCGAAGCTAGTGCCCATGCATTCTCACATCATAAGAAAAAGCTTAAGTGCCCTCGTAGTTTTTTTTTCTTCTTTTTTTTTTTTGTCTCTACTTATTTCACACCTCTTGCCTGTACATATTTCACACCAAGAGATGAAACGAGTCAAGATATCCAATATTGTACCTCTTGACGCGTTGGACCTCTTCACATCGAGGCACGAGTCAAGAGATCCAATATGGGTCAAGAGGTCCAACGCGTCAAGAGGTCCAACGAGTCAAGAGATCCACGGCGAGTCGAGAGGTCCAACGCGTCAGGAGGTCCAACGGGTCAAGAGGTCCAATATTGTACTTCTTGACTCGTTGGACCTGTTGACGCGTTGGACCTCTTGACTCGGAATTTGCCACATCCACCACCGCTGCTGGGACACCGTCAGGAGTGCGACCGGCGACAACATGTCATTTTTAGGACGTCATCAGGCGGAAAGGATCACCTTTTAGGACGTACCAACTCATGTTTACAAACAACCGGAGCGCCCGGTTCGCCCCTAGCGGACGCCACCGGCGCCGCGCATGCGCGATGGGGGTGTGGGCAAGAAGCTCGCCGTCGCCCATAAACACACCATTGAAATGCAATGTTGTCGGCGTCGGTGTGAGTCCCCCAGCCCTTTTTCGCGTTCAAATTGTTGGTTCTACGTCTTCCTGGCGATGTCTGACTATCTTGAGCGGCGTCAGCGAAATTACCGAGGCTCGTTACACCGCAAAACTTCGCGTGAATAATGTGACATGTGGCGATTCATTCAGCGAGGACGCCGCAGAATGTACGCTAAAGCCTGATTCACATGATGAGATTTCGCTCGGAATTTTTAGTCGCGACGCCGCTCGGGCTGCAAAAGCGTGAACCGTAGCTGAGATGGTCGACGTCGATACTGACAATCGCAAGCTGAATCGGACCAACTGAATTAGGCATAACAAGTGGGTGATGGTCACTGGTAACAATGATCAACATCTCCTTGTATCTACTGTTTACATCGAGCCTGCTTACCAACCTTCAAATTTAAGTCTTTTGAGGCCTGCACTTACTTCTTATCGCAAGTACCGGGTCAAAATTTGGTCTACGGACCGGCGTCGTCTAAGAGAGCAGACGACAAGCAGAAACGTTTGAAAGAGCAGACGACAGTTCGAACAATCAGGCGGCCGTTTGAACTTGAAGACGCACTGAACGTAGTCCGCAGGTGGTCTGCACAACTTGACGGTTTTCTGGCGTTCATGTTGGAACAAACAAATAAATCTGATGACCACAAGTATCCGTGAATTCAACCCAAAGTGCTTCCCGCCCAAGCAATCGTTGTCCGACGGCGTCTGCTTTTCCCTTTTCATGGCACATATCCAAATTCTCGGACTATCCGAGCACGTGAAAACTGACCTTCAAACCTTTCTCGACACTTTTTGGTACGGCCCCAGTCGCGGCGTTTTGACGAGAAGGCAGGTTTTTGTCTGGTTCCTTTCAAAACAACGCAGGAATACACGTCTGGCATGGGGACTTCTGCCCACAGCCCCAGACCGGAAGTGCGACCGACGCGCCACCACCGCGCCGTGACGTCACAGAGATGAGTTCGTGTATAGGTACCATACTTTGAAGGTCATTGATAAACGGCACGAAAGAACCCGTTTCTAGCCTCCGTTTGTGAGACTATTTGGTGACGCACGCCAAGCCAACAGCGTTTCGTCTACTATGCCGTAAATTTCCCCCAGCCGAAAAAGATATTTCAGGTCCGCGAATGGTACATATGTACACTTAACTGCTGTCACTGATGTGGGGAAATGTATGTGTCGCTCGCAATCGTCCGAAATTCAGGTTGGCATACTTGACAAAAAGAATGCCGCCCTCACATATCGCATCACGTAGAGCGGTTTAAAGTTGAGACACCCATACCTTAAGTGGTTAAACGTTATTATTTGCAACTTTCTTCTGGGCCATATCTTTATTGCTAACCTCAGAGAGTAGAGCTTTTGGAGCCGTTCGGATGGTGAGAGATGAACTGGATAGATATTGTTCAGTGCTGTTGGAAACAGATACGTCGGGGAAATTCGGCGTCCTTCCCGTTCATATTTAAAAAAAAAAGAAAAAAAAAGAAACTATACTTTGTTGTCGGTTCTCTTTTCCAGCCTTTTGTGAGGCTCTCTAAACAAGCCGTTTAGGAATTACGAAAATTAGAAGGATTGTGGCTTCCGTACGTCTCTGGTAAACAAGATAAAAAATGCGAAAGAAAGTTCGTAAAGTGCAAAGTTATTACTGAAGGACCACATGGTTGACTTTCCCTTTAGAATAATGATTTTCCCTCGAATAATTTTAAATAACTTTTACGCGAAAAACAAATATATATATATTTTTAGAGTAATATTGACGGCGCGAGACGCGATTTAGTCGGTAGTCACCTCTTTTCCACTTGTTTCTCTCTCGGCATTTCGCGCGCGTGGAGGAGAGGTGGATCGGCTTCGCCTTCACGTTGAGGTCGAAAGAGCGAATGACCATTCCGTGACGCCGTGGACTTTGCGCGAAGAATTTCAAATAAATCTCTCGCCGTCAATATTGCTCTCAAAATTTTGTTTTTTCGCGTAAAATTAATTTCTTGACACGCGTGTCCCATCCAAACTGATAAAAAAACATTTTTTTTTCTTTTTTAGAGGCCTTTTAAACGCCAGTTGTAGGTAGCACTCTATCCTGTCTCTACGTTCTTCCACCCTTGTCTTTGCGCTAATTTTACCACAATCTCAAGAAAAAAGGGTGTAAAAGGGTGAATCCTTACACCCTTTGTCCCATATAATACACCCCCAAACTTTAATTCGACGTACAGCGCCCTACAGTCAAACAGACGGCCCGAAATTTTACGAGGGGCTTGATAGCCGTGTGGTACAACTTATTAAAATAACTAATGTACGTTTTACTACTACAAAAAAACATAATTGGGGTTTTCTTGGCTCTACTGTAAAAACTCGGTGTTTTCTTTATGGGGTCTTTGATACGTACTTTAGCTATTTAAAAAGTTATATCGCACCGTTATCAAGACTCTCGTAAAATTTGGGGCCGTCTGTTCGACTATAGGGCTCTGTGCGTCGAAAGGAAGTTTGGCGGTGTATTATATGGGACAAAGGGTGTAACGATACACCCTTTTACACTTTTTTTTCTTGAGTGTGCAAGATGCATAGCCAACTAGCCTACGAGATGATTTTAATAGTTTCTTTCTTCTACAATGGACCGATTTCTGCGTACGTCTCACCTGGACTCAGTTTCTTTTTATAACAGTGTGATTTCTGTGTCAACGCACAATGCGAGGTTCCATTTCTTCGCCACCAGGAACGGAGTTGTTCCCAAGACTTCAGTGGATTGTTCGGCTGCGTATGGCACTGCCCGCAGCATGCCAAATCGATTTGCAGGATCGTCCGTTCAGACATGTGGCGACAAGTCCGTTATTACAGAACGTGCCTCTGGGTGCTTGCTGGCGGGGTGGATCCAGGTGGTGGCCAAGGGCAAAGATACAAGGTATTTCTGGATATCGCAAGCAAGCTAACGGAGTTCCTCCGGTCGCCATACGTGCCTCAACTCAAGAGTCTTAGTTTTCAAAGCAAGCCGCATAAAGGCTGCTCGCTTTGAAAACATCACATTGCTGGGGGTTCCTTCTTTACCTGTGGAAGTAAGAAAGGCTCTTGGAAAATGTTCAAAATTTTGTACTACACCTAAGAAGGAAGGCAAATATTTATTGTCAACTGTCCACGACATGGCTGCCAAAACCCCAGAAAATAACAGATCCAGAGGCGTAGAGGACTGTGTCGCAGTACTGATAAATGCGAATCCCTTTGAGGAAAGCAAGATCAAGATTTTTCCTATTGTAGATTATTTCAGAAAGAATAACCTAAACTTATTAGTATCTAACAAGGAAGGAGGCTTTGTTGTGATAAACAGTGCTAGCTACATAAAAAAAGTTGGGTGTGCCATAGACAAGAACTTCAACCAGTTACAATGCTTCAGAGCAATTAAGGCCAATGTCCTTCAATTTTGCAGTAGACTTTATTTGGCACATTTAAAAAAAGCTCATCTGGTCATCTGAAAAGGACTAACTGTACATGTTCTTTACAACAAAGACACACACGCAGGGATGTCCCTTTCGTGTAATTGTTACAGAAAGAAAGTTTTTGGCAAGAAATTGTGTCGCGATTCCTCCTGCGTCATCTTTCTGCCCTTCACTGATTGACAATTTTCTAATACAGAATTCTGAAGAGCTAGTTAAATATCTGAACAAAACAACACAACAACCTGCTATGGGGTTTCCTTGGATGTTGAAGATTTATTTTATTCCATTCCACACATCAAACTGTTCACAGCAGTAAGAAAAAGTATCGAGAAAAACGGGGCCATCTCTCTTCTGAACCAATGTGGCATTCAGGTTGATTCTTTTTTAGAGCTTTTGAAATTCTACTTGTCAGCCACCATTTCAACGATGCATCATTCATACAAAAGAAAAGAATATGCATAGGGTCGTGCGTAGCCCCTGTCCTCTGCGACATTTCTCCAGGCAAATGTGACACGATCTGCGTCGCCCAGGTCTCCCACATTTTCCGCTACGTGGACGATCACCTTGTCCTCCTAAAAGGGACACTACCCCCCCCCCCCCCCCACCCCCCTTTTTTTTATTCTCTGCCAGGCGATTTATTATGATGTCAGAGGACTACCCAATCAATATTTTGCTACATTGTCACGTATATTTTTATTCAAGTCAAGAAACGCCACTGCTCGAAACGGAAAACGAAACTGGACTGGGGAGGAAGATGAAATATAGGGGTGGAGAAAGATACCGGAAGTCACGTGGCTGTATGACTTTATTTTTTTTTCAATTAATGTATTTCAGCTTTTTAGAAGCCACAAGAAATGGGTATCATATGTTTTTGTCAATTTCTAGTACTGGGTGTGTGCCTTCGATGACCCGTGACTTTGATTATCTTTGGTGGTTGACTCAAAACCATAGAAAACGACACGTGACCACATAGAAGAGAATGCGCGTGACTCAAACCGGCCAGTTCTTGATCGGCGGTTTTCGGGCGGAAAGAAAACGAATTTCGAGCCGCAAATTGTGTTCTGGGTAGTTGGGCTCTTATACGTCTTGTACAAATAAAATCCTTAGCGAGAATAAATACTCCGTCAGCGTCCCTTTAAAGAAAGACCTATTGACAACGAAAAACAGATAATCAACCACACACGATCTTTCTTTTTAGAACAACCAGAGGGTTTCAAGTTCACCGGAAAAACACCGGAGAATTTTATCCTCCAGTTTCTGGATCGGAGATTATCGTTCCTGGACGATCACACCTGTTGGATGTATTTCCCACGCTCAAAGAAAATACTTTCAGCTCATCCTAAGATCATATAAAGATCAATTGACACAAGTTACCTCAGCGCGGCACTTAAAAATCCATGTCAACAATCAGCCGCGAAGAGTTTTGAAGCTGAAGTACAGAGACTAAAGTGTTCAGGATTTTCCGATTAGATCATTTGTAATGTTGCTGAACGGCTGCTTACGTTACAGAGAAGAAAAAGAAAAAAGAAAAAGAGACGGCGTCCTGCCATTCTGCCCTAGATATATCGCTCGTCACATATTCTCAAAAAAGAAGCCTCAAAGTACGAGGTCCAGGTAGCAGTCTCCGCACTTGATAAACTAAAAAAAGCTTTGACTGAAAACAAACAACAAAACAAAAGAAAATGTTGGATGCAAGGTAAATCATCAACACAAGTATATGGACTGCTTCAGTGAAGTGGTCTACAAAATACCCTGTTCATGTTGAAAGGTCTATGTGGGGCAGTCTAAGGTAGTCGGGTCTTTGCATCAATGCCAGATTGAGAGAGCATGACCTCGCGCTCAAGGCTTCACCTGCGGGACATCTAGCGGTGCACGTTCGGGACTGCCAATGCACCCCATTGGTCAACTGCACAAAAAGGTTACAGCGTTTCGAGGCAAAAAAAAAAAAAAAAAGGTAGGGAAATCTACGAGACATGTTTAGAGTTTTCGTCGAACTGATTGCTGCCAGACGGAGATAAGTTTATTTGATGTGACTTGTATATAAGGAAAGGGAATAAATTTGCCACACCAATGTATCTATAACCAAGTTTTCAATACTATATTACTGTCTAATCAGGAATCTTCATACTTTGTTGAAGGCAGAAGACGAAGGACGCACCAGTTTTATCCCGCTAATGTTGCGACGTAGTTTTAGCTGCAAAAAGAGGTGAACTCCCCTTCAGAACAAATTAAACTCCTTGTATACATTTCTTGCACAAACAAGAACTCTAGGCCAAAAGGAACATCGGACCACAAGTTTTTTGCTTTTAAATACACTGCTGTTAGTTTCAGGAAATCATGCAGGTATTGCGTGCGTTTATTACGTCAACCGTGTTGGTACTGTTCGTTATCACGCAATAATCCATCTTGCAGGAATAATTACATTATTCACAATTTGGCGTTTGAAAGTAAACCCTATCTCTCTCGAGACACCGGTTTACACAAACCTTGTTTTTTTTTTTTATACATTTTACATCGATGATTTTGTGCAACAATAACTTGACAGTCCAAGAAAATCAGCTTCCTAACCCAAATTTTGTGCACCGTTGGGGGTTAAGGAACACGCTTGCATCAATAATAACTCGTTGCTACGACGGCAAATCCACGCGTGTTGGCTTCTTTTTCGCGCTCTAGCGTGGCCCCGATGGCCTTCTCTTTCGGCCATGCGGAAAGAGCGCGGAGGCCTTCATAGTCTAGGAGGTGTTGGCACTACACCAACGAGGTAGAGGGGCTTAGAGTGATAAACCGGAAGTTCGGTTGTGGCACCCCCCCCCCCCCCCCCCCCCCGGTTGCCGTCATGTTTTACGCAAATGTGACCACTCGTCACGTGACCTCACAAAAGCCGTGACGTCATCGGTAAGATGGCAGCGCCCAGAGCGAGTAAATGCGAGTTTGTTCGGTGCGTGGTAGCCGTGATGTGCAGCAGCTTTCCAACGACTTCGGGCTTTTTTGTGCTCGCTGACGCAAGTATAATGTGAAAACATGAAGGAATGAGACTTTATAGCCTTTTTGCGCAAGATCGCTCTTGATCATCTGGATATTAACGCTTGTGAGACAGCATCAGCCGTATCGCCGTACCGGTGCTCGGATGTGTTCGAGGATCGATAGAACTTTGAGTGCTTTTAGCATGCAATTTTCGCATTCTCTTAGCTTTGGTTGAACGTTGGAATGTCTGAGAATCGACGCGAAATATATGCGTCGGACGTAGGGCCTAGGGGAATTCGTTTCAGCCCTAGGTAACTGCATAATCACAGCCAACGTTTAGCGAGGAAGCTCCTGCGATCTTTACGTTTTGTGCTAATCGACGATTCTACATTCGATCGCTTTTCTTCCTTTTTTTGTGAGTGCGAAGTGCACACTTATTTTCAGCTGCGAGGATGACGTTTTATTGAGTGTGGGGATGAATAAATCGTTGCGGGCACCTGCTTCAAAGCTATTCAACTTGCTATAAGAACAACCGTTTTGGTGTACGCATAGATTAACTGCACACTTTTCTCTTTCGTAGGATTTATTGCAGCAATACTTTTTTTTTTCATCACGAGTGCATTGTATTAGTCGGTCAATTATTTACTTGTTCTAATTATCTGGACAAGATAATCTATATTTGTGTTCATCCCTTGCCCGAAGAGCAGTCTTGTTGAAAAATGTTGACACATCCTTTCGGTCTCTTCAATAGACTTTTTTCAAAAGTGTGGGCTGCCTATACTTTGTATCACCGTAACTTGGAAAAGGGCAACCGCCACAGCCCCCTCGAGCCTATCAGAGACGGAGTGAAGGTATGTGACAAATCTGTGCAGACGAGCACTCTGATGATATGTTGTCATGTGCCTCTCTCCAACGTGCATATTGACTCACCGAGACTGTAGCCTTTGCCGTTTGCCAAATTGTGATGGAACGAATTACAGTAGCTACTACTCTAATTACCCAAGGCCTTCATACTTTGGGCATTTGTTCGACAAGAATGTTATGTCCGCCGTCACTGTGAACTCGACTCAGCGCCTATTGGACTCGAATGCTGCATTAGCGTTCGACGTGAACAGGGGCCCATTCGTGTGCTCTACGCCTAAAAAAAATGGTGACAATCGTGTTGCTTGATGGGGTTTTGCAAATGGTCTATTGTGTCATACATATAGAAAATGTCCTGCTATAGAACAACGTATCAACACATTTAATTAAACTAGATGCTCAGAGGTGTGTTCGTCTTTGTAATTAACAAGTTACAGCAATAATTATTTCTTACGAGTGTAATATTTATTTTTGGTAGCTGGGGTGGTTTTGTGCTCATTAATGTCAGTGCGCTATGATGTTATTATCATATGTGTAGTTTTAAGTATCCTCTCTGCAATGCCTACGAAGGCCCGGGGAGGTAATAAATTAATAAATAACATTTTCACATCACTGGAGGGCATAAATTAATAAATAACACTTTCCCATCACTGGAGTTTGTTTTCGGATGCACCACATGTTCAGGAGAGGTGGAACGAATGCAGCCCCATGCAACAAGTCTGCGAGTCTGGTATGTCCCATTAATTAATACTGAGGGGTCGGAGATGGTGATTGTCCTCAAAAGGTCCAGCGTGTGCAGTGAACACACTTCTTGGTGTCTAGACTCTGAAGGCGTACAGGCAAGCGGAAATATGTTTATTTGGTTAGTGTATCAAATGTGTTTATTTCCACTTGATTACATAATTATGGATTCTTAGCAAATGGTTCCATAATGAGTTCTTTCTGCGACAGTCTCGTGTCAGGCGTTCAGTTGTTGCACCTGTATTCCTTGTTGTCGGATGACGCTCCTGGCACGTCTGTGTTCAGTTTGGTCGAGTGGCAACTTCGACTGACTGATGCCGTCTTGTAATCATACGTCATGTGCCGCCACTGACATCTGATGCACTGGAGCTGCAGGGCTGGCCTCTAATCCGCACATTTTCCTGGTAGTTTTCTGCGTCAATGCAGCAAGCTCGGGCATGTATTGCTTACATGGCTTTGCCTTTTCCTGTACCATTGACTTGATGGCTGGCAACAATGTTTGTTTGCTATGCAAGCCATTTCACTTTCATTCCGTAATGGTAATTTCTTCTGCATCCCGCGACCACTGCAACTTGTGTAAGTCTCGTGTGGCAAAGTGAAGTCGGGTGATGCTTGGTGTACACTTTTGAAAACAACCAACCATTCTATTTCTTCAAGTCACTCAACGGCATTCTCCTTCAAAGTTGGAAATTGTTTGCTTCGTGGCGTGGACACAGATACTTAGTGTCAGCAAATTATTAGGTATTGTCCTTCGACGACAACCGACAACAAATCAACTGTCCTTGCATTACCGCTCACCTGCTTTGTCATGCTTACCTCCCATCAAGGTGAAGGGGATCAGGAGCTTAGGGGTAATGTCGGCACCAGGGACAAAGGCCGCCGAAGATAATTCTCAATGCTTCGCGGACGCTCGTCGAGACGTGGTCGAGGGTCGTTCAGCTTGAACCCTTGCAGGCCAATTCATTGGTATGGGTACCTCCAGTGGACATGGTCGGCCTCATGCAATGGTAGCAGGGTGGTTTTCGATCGACCATTCGCAGAACCTCCGTTTTCCTCGGTGTATTTTGTTCAGCGCGGACCTACACTGGTTCTTCCTGATGTCGGGAATGCTTCGGCGTTGGGGTGTCTCGTTGAATTGGTATTGAATAGTAACGGGTAGCCGGTGGCGGTCGTCGTGACTTTGTGGCATAAGTCGCCCTCGGTTCGTCAGATGCCGCTTGGCTCGAATAAGTCTCCAGTTGAAATGCCTGTCGAACTTGTTTCCGAAACAATCTCGGCAATCAAAATAAAAGCCGGGCAACTGATGGCAGGAAGTAGCTTCCTGATCTCCCCCGTACAACGTTGTGGATGATGTCGCAGATGCTTGGGAGGCTGGCGTCGAAGTTGCAGCTGGATGACTCGAGTGTCGAGACGCTGGGGAGTTGTTGATATTGGCAGGCTCGGGCTTGCAGTGTACATTCAATGTTGGAAGCCTCGGTGATATGAGCCCTTCGACTGTTGTCGTGGGTTTGCGGACAAGGCTGCCAAAAATGTTGTCCCTCACATGGGGGACATGGGATTCTTAGCTTTTTGTCTTCTGTAGCATCAGGGTTGGCATGGGTGTTCGATCAGGCGCAAAACATCCTCCACGAAGTGGTGACGCTTTCGTTGGGGCCGTGCCCTGGACAGAATCAGGAATTCGGCTCTCTCTCGTCAATGTTGGCTGATGAACGTGCACTTCAGCTCGATCTTGCAAACTTCCCATGACGTTAAGGAGGATTCGTGGTTCTCAAACCAGTGCCTGGCAGTTTCTTCCACGAGAAGTATAGGTTCTGCAGGAGCTGGTTGTCCGTCTACCCACTGTGGCGGGCGACACGGTCATATTGTTCAATCCAGCCCTCGACGTCTTCATACACCTTGCGTGAAAGGGCATCGGAGTGTGAGGTGCGACGGGCATGCAAACAGTGGTGGGAGCAGATGCGGTTTGCTGCTACAGGTTTGTCATTGTTGGCTTAGTCAGCTTCGGTTTTTCTGGCAAAAGACCGAATTCCGGTGGTTCTTGCTGGTTGCAGCGACTGGCTCAGATTTCAGGTTCTTCGTGGTGTATTTCCGAGGTTCGTCCTTGTGGTACTCGCTCGTCTTGCGGTTTTTCTGCCGGGCTCGGGATAGGACTTGGTTCACGGCTCGCAGGGGGTTTAAGACGCGGGATAATCTGCCACCCGTGTCTTGTTATCGGGCAACTCGGCTATGTCGCCTGGGTCCACAGAGTGAAGGGCTATGGGTAAAGTGCGCAGCACCCCCACCAGAACATACGATGACAGCTGAGCATGGCCTGGAACTTTCCAGAGTAGTAAATATTGATAGAAAATAGGACCTGGAGCAAGCATCCGTGACAATATAACAAAACAGACAGAAGAGAGTCTATCCTGACCACTAAAGAAGCTGCATTGCTTTAGTGGCATTCTGTCAGAATAAATCCTCTCCTTCGGGGTCTGGCGACTGCCAGTGGACGAGCGGAACTGAAATAGATGTGGGACCACTTTTCTGGTAATAAGCCGCCGCAGACTGTCGTCGCAAAGCGACGTGAACGGGCTGGACTGGGTAGGTAACACGCGCGATGAAATGTACATACAGCTTGCAATTCGCGTAACGAGTGTTGTTGATGAAACTTTTGTGTCGACGAAACGTGCGACAGACCAGCGGAATCAATACCAACTGCAACAACTGTGCTCCGTGAAATTGCACGTTTACGCCAGAACAATTTGGGAAGCAGCACAGTATCATTTAGCACGGCGCGGGAATTACAAGCTTCAAGGCAGCTCTCCAGTGTGCCGCACAACCGAAGTGAGCCTTCGGTCCATATGAACGAAGCGGCACCATGATTGCACACTGCCAAGCACGACTTACGCAATTTCCGTCGCTAAACTGTGTATCCAAATATATTGCACACGCTTCACCGCAGACATCAAAGATTCCGATGGTCGACGAGAGCACAGAAACGTCGCCTTAAAATTTATCTTAGCGGTATCCGAATCAATCCGAGGTCCGAGTAACGTAAGGCCGATTGTCTCTTTCGTGGCAATATCCCCGTCGGTCACCAGCGAAATGCACACCGTTCCTCCGTATTTTCACGTTATACCTACGTGAGACACCACGCTGAACTCTAAAGTCGCTTTCGACCGGCCTCATATGACGGCTTCCGCGTCTGAAATCAACTCGTCGAGACGAACGACAACGAACAAAGCATCCGACAAGCTCCGGCCCAGCTGGGGCCAGCCGCTGCCTGGGCGCTGCCATCTTTCCTGTGACGTCACGTATTTGGGTTGGTCACGTGACGAGTGGTCAAATTTGCGTACAATGGCAGCGGCCTTATGAGGGTCACTTTCGAGTGCACACCGGAACCCCGGTTTATCGCTCTAAGCCCCTCTACCTCGTTGCAACATCCCGAGAGCTTCGCTCACCGCTCTGGACGATCTCGCGTGCTCCGCGGCACGCGCCGTTCGCGCATATCTTTCCCACGACTCGGCGACGCGTTAAAAACTGTCGCTTCCCTCCATTCGTTATTTTAAGCTTCCCATCCTAAATTTGCCCCGGCTACAATGCAAACAGCTGCTGCTCAATTATTATGCACGCGTTGTAAATGGTCAAGAAGTCAAGACGGCTGCTGTCTGCTGCAGCTCGACAGAAGCCCAGTTAACACAGCGCGTTCTGTCAGCGCCCTACTGGACCGTGCAGTCCGCACGCTGCGGTGGCCACCGGTCGGGCCGGACCTGAACCCCATCGACAGCGTGTGGGGGTGGATGAAACGCCGCCTTGCAGCACAAAGAAT